>VZRI01006118.1:293943-312635 GCA_013397515.1 Upupa epops
GGGGGGGGGGGGCGGGGCGGGGCGGGGCCGGGCGGGGAGGGCGGGGGAAGACAGGAAGGTGGGAGGGAGGGGAGCGGGGTTGCAGCCCGCAGAACCCCCCCCGGCCACCTCTGAGGGCGGAGATTACTTCTCCGGCTGTTTCCGAGCCGCTACATAGCTGCCTCTGCTGTTGTGTTTCCAGGGGTTTCAGAGAGGTTAAAGTATCTGTCACCTTTAAAATCCCGCGTTCGTTTCCCTCTGCTCTGCCCTGGTGAGGACACATCTGGAATAGTGTGTCCACTTCAGAGCTCCTCAGTCCAACACCGACAGGAAGCTGTGGGAGGGAGTCCGGTGGAGGAGGGCTATGAAGGTGATAAAGGGCCTAAAGCATCTCTCGTAGGAAAAAAGGTTGAGAGACATGGGATTCTTTAGCTTGGAGAAGACTGAGAGAAGACCTTATCACGTCTATAAGTGCCTGAAGGGTGTGTGCAAGGAGTCACAGAATTACGGAATATATTTAATTGGAAGAGATCTTTAAGATCATCACATCCAAACACAGACCCCTCGCTGCAGGGTCATCACTCAGTCATATGCCTAAGCATCGGCTGCACGTGTTGTTTAAATACTTCTGAGTTGTATGGAAGATAGAGCCAGACTGTTCTTCAGTAGTGCCCATTGACGAGGAGCAACGGGTACAAGCTGAAACACAGGAGGTTTCATGTGGTAAAAGGAAAAACTTCATTTAGTGTGTGGGTGACAAAGTGCTGGAACAGGCTGTCACAGTCTCACAGTAATGATGAGGCTGGAAAAGACCTTAAAGATCATCCAGTCCAACCTAAAACCAACCAAGTAAACCTAAACATCTGACATCTACATCATGCCACTCAGCACTTCACCTCCAGAGATGGTGACCCAACCACCTCCGTGGGCAGCCCGTCCTGAGAGGCTGTGAAGTTTCTGTCTCAAGAGGCATTTAAAACCTTCCTAGACACGTTCCTGTGTGATGTTTTTCCAGGGTGAACCTGCTGTAGCAGTGGGGTTGGATTAGATGATCTCCAGAGGTCCCTTCCAACTCCAGCAATTCTGTGATTGTGTCATTCACTTAGACGGGCACACCTGCCAGACTTCACTGCATTTCTATAGTGTAATTTATACATGGCTGTGATTTATTTATGGTAAAATTGGTATTGCTGCATAGTAAGGCTTAAGAAGAAAGGGAGCATGGCACTACATTGGTAAATACTATATCGCAAGCAATGGGAAAACCAGCATAATTTCAGAATCACAGACTGTAGATGTTGCAAGAGACCCCTGAAGATGACCTAGTCCAACGCCCCTGCTAAAGCAAGGTCATCTCTAAGACCTAGAGCAGACCAGACAGAAACACGTCCAGGCAGGTTTTCAATGTCTCTGGAGGAGACTCCACAACCTGTCTGGGAAGACTGTGCAAGGGCTCCTTTACCCTCACTGTGAAAAAGTTCTTCCTTATGTTGAAGTTAAAGCTCCAGTTTTCCAGTTTGGGACCAGTACAACAAACATGTTGCACCGTTAGACAGAGCTCATTTGTCCTCCTCAGATCAGATCAGTGCCAAATTAAACCTCTTGGCTAACATCCAAAGAATCAATGATCCTTATTCATCTTGAAATGCATTACGCTATTCAGGCACTCTGTGCAGAAATTACTGGATCATTCCAGTCCATTTCAAATCCTTGGAGGAACTCTGAATAACTCTGGATAACACATTTCTGTCAACATGAAATACTCTGTTCTTTGTCTTCTGTTCCATACATCTTTGTCAGATATTTCCTCCCAGAAAGTCAATCTGCTCATTGTATTTGCCGGGTGGGATCTGGCTAACACAGAGGCTTTTTTGGCAGCCCCAAGAAGAGCTGAATGCACTGTATTTGTTTCATATCCTTCCCACTGCTTTGACAAATAGCATTTCTGGCATAGGATCCCCGTTATTGCTAAAATAAGGTTATGTTCACAGGTAGTTTTTGTGTTTAGATTTATCTCCTCTTTACCTTGTCTTCTTGCCTGATATACTGTATTTGATTCACAACTTCTAGGAAAATACAGTTGATGCCTAAAAGACACCAGCAGGATTAGTACCTTCACATTATGTCAGGTGTTTATCAAAGCATTTCACAACAGAACTTTTGTTTCACTCCTTTCTACCTGCAGACCTGGCATTCCTGTTTTGTGACCTTTTATCCAGTGTGTGATCTGAAGCAGATATCCAACACAGAAGGAGGTTTTGGTGAAATCTAAGTTTCAGGACTGCAAGCAGGATGTTGTGCTGAAGAGCACTGGATGACTTTCACGTGGTGAACTGGTCTTCCTGTTCTGTTATCCTCAGCAGCCACTTCCTGAATTTAGTTCCTCACTCTTCTAAGTCTCCATCCAGTGCCAGAGAGTGACCCAACTTCCCACTAGCCTTACTGATTGAAACTGCTCTTTGATTCTCCAGTAGGCCCATCTGTGAGATTAAAATAATAGAAGTGATCACTTGCAGGACAAGTTACTAATGATAATCTGTACAGTTGACAATGATAATCATAGAATCTCTTTGCTTGGAAGAGACCTTGTAAGATCTTCAGGTCCAAGTGTTAACCCAGCACTAAACCATGTCCCTAAGTACCTGGTGTGGTTCAGATTGTTTAAATCCCTCCTAGAGATGAGGACTCCACCACTGCCCTGGGCAGCTCCAATGACCCCTTGCAGTGAATAAATTCTTCCTAACATCCATCCCTGGAGGGGTTGAAAAGCCTTGGAGATACGGTGCTGAGGAACATAGTTTAGTGTTAGGTCAATGGTTGAAGTTTACGATCTTAAAGGTTTTTCCATCTCAGTAGACTCACAGATTCAAGGAGCCCCCGAACCGCGGCCAACGCCCCGCGGCGAGTGGAGAGGCTGCGCGACACTGTCGCGAAGGCGCGGTGGCGCTTTACACTTCTGCCGTAAAGCATGTTGATCACGAAGCGCTACTGCCCGCCCTTGGGAGGTGAGGGCGGCCATGAGCGGCAATGGGGGAAGCAGGGCCCTGGAGACGCTACGGACGCTGCCCAGGGTCTGCTTGGCCAACCTGAGGCCGAGTCCGGGTTCCAAAAAGAAGGTGAGTGCTGGCGGCTTGTCAGGTGCGGCACAAGCAGGCCCGGTTCTGCTGGCGGTTACCTCCAGGGCTGTTAGAATGTGTCTATAGGGACTGCGGCCTGGCCAAAACTCGTTGGAAAGCTGAGGAATGGCTGTCAGTTTTCTTCTCTTGGCCCTGTGCTTGTCCTTTGTAATGGCTTCTTGGCGATCTGTGTGGCCACCCCCACGAAGAGAACTCCTCATCGTTGGGGACAGAGGGAAACAGTAAAAAATATGGAATATCAAATGTCTTCTGGATGAGGTTATATGCTTAAAAAGGAAAAGTTAAAAATAAAAGGAGTGCAACGACAACTTGCATTTCGTGTTATAATTGCTTCCCCCCAAAAAACCTAAATGTTCCCTTTCTCCTTGTAAAGTACTGAAACGAGTAAAGAAAAGAAACCAGGAAGAAACCCACCTGGTTTAGAGAGAATATCATTGCACAGGGGAATGAGGTTCAAGGGCTAGCTCACAAGAATAGTGAGCTGACAGGGAGCACCATACAGCATTTCCCTATAGAGAAGCACCCCAGTTCTGCTTAATCCTGGCCAAGCTGAGTATTCACAGCTCCAACTTGACACGGAAACCTCAGAAACTGCCAGGAACACAAATTTTCATTCTCTTGTCATGGTCACAATTCTGCAGGACTCACCAGCTCTGCAGGGATCTCTATAGAGAGCTGTAGTGGTGATTCATAAGGTTTTTTTCCTCATGGAAAAGGAAGAAATATCAATAGCCAATTTAGGAAAGTTTAGTGCAGAGTGTAATAGGTAAAAATAAATACATTTTTATCACAGTATATGTTCATGTAAACTCTTACATGAGCTGTGCTCTGCAAAAATCACATTAACTGCTTTTTGGGCTACTTTTTTCCCATTAGAAGAGAGCTGTCTTCTTCAGGAATTAGCATTTGCTCCATTTATATTGCTGAAATCTTACATTTTGTAGATACTTACTTCTAGAGATAAATGTGTCATTGATTCTTTCCAGGAGCGAAGACGTGGCCGCGGAAGATGGGGAGGTAGGAAGTGTGGTCGAGGTCACAAAGGTGAAAGACAAAGAGGAAATCGCCCCCGATTAGGTTTTGAGGGTGGTCAAACTCCGTTTTACTTGGCTATCCCAAAATACAGCTTTAATGATGGACACAGGTAAGTTTTGTTCATGTTTACTCAGAAATTGGTATTTGGCAGCTTTTCTTGATCTTTTTCCGGAAGCCACAGTTTAATCTGCTGAAACAGATCTAACTGAAAATGAGATATTCCTCATGTATTATGATCTTCCTCTCTAGCAGAATCTCCCATTTCTTAGGAGGTTATTTGTTTTAATGAATTCACTTACTTTCAGTTGATTTACAGCATTGCTTGTTCACTATTTTCTTTGCTCAATCCCTTATACCTCCTCCTTACAGATGTGTCTCTGCCCATCTGCACAGTGATAACCCATCAAAGTGACTGGGAGCAGTCCTGCTGACTCCAGTGGGGGGCACATTAGGCATTGCAAGTGCAATCAAAGTGTAATTGAAATTGGGAAGTGTTGACACTCTTCACTTTATTCACCTAAAGCTCTGATCTGCTGCTAAGTTGAGCAGCTATGCTTCATGGTTCTACTGTTTCAGCCCTGCAACACTTCAGTCTTTGTAGTCCATCTCTTAAGCTGTTTAGCGTCAGATCTGTTGGACACTATTTAGTCATCATTCACCATTGTTGTCCTTGAGTATTCCACCTTGTTTGAAACATCCTTGTTCTCTTTCCACATTGCTGCTCTTTTTCCCATGTCCTTCTTTCTTTAATGTTTAACATAATTCTAACTTTTCTCCGGTCACTCTTCTTGGCTGGAAAGCTGTTATTTCTGAATTCATTCTCATGTGGCAGTTATTTAGAATCTTGTTGGCTTACGAGGAAATATTGATGCTTCAGGTTTTTTCATCTTGCTTTCTTAACCCAGGCAGGTAGAGATTCTGGACTAAACTGAGCTCAGCACCAGCTGAATGAGTAGCAGCATATTGGAGGTGTGTTGTGTGAGCAAAACTGAAGGCATAATGGAGTCTTGGGCTGCAACTGGGGCTTATACTAAATTAAGCTTTAAGTTTAATTTAACGGAACATTTTGGCTTATGGATGAGCATGTGTTAAACATTTACTTGGTGTTTTCAGGAGTAGGTACAAAGTGGAATAATACGGTGTGGTGTGACTCAGTTGACCAGTTCCTTTTAAAGCTTTGATTTCTAAAAGTCTTATTGTTTAATTCATATTTTTGGTTGTTTTCCTCTCTCCAGCCGCAGACGTCAGTACCAACCACTCAGTCTTCAGAGGCTGCAGTACCTGATTGATTTGGGTAGACTTGACCCCACACAACCCATTGACCTAACACAGCTCATTAATGCCAGAGGAGTAACAGTGCAGCCTCTCAAGAGGGACTACGGTGTCCAGTTGGTGGAGGAGGTAGGCATCAAGACACTTAGCGTTTGAGACAGTATAAAGCTGTGGAGTGTCAGTTTTTCCGTACTAGGCTGTGGAATTGTCCTTCCCATGTTCTGGAAGCAGGTTCACTTTTCAGAATGAGTTCGCTGTGGACATTTTTTTATAATCCCGCTAGAGGGCACTGTGTGTTAGCAAAAAACCCCCACATAATATTTATAGATACTCAAGGTATTGTAATATTTCAAGAGTCTACAAAAATTATAGTTGAGGAGCACTTAACAGGAGAGGTTGAACAACTGTGCTACAACAGAAGAATAAAACGTACTGAAAGAAATGCGTTAATATTTTGGAAAGTGTTTTTTTCTTTCAACCCAAGTGACTGTGTAGAATCAATTTGGTTACCTGCTTTGGTGCAGGAAACAGACAAACCTTAATATTTACAGGAGGGGGTTTGTGCAGTCTCTGGAGACATTCCAGACCCACCTGGATGTGTTCCTGTGTGACTTGGTCTAGGTGATCCTGCTGTGGCAGGGGGATTGGACTGGATGATCTTTTGAGGTCCCTTCCGATCCCTAAGGATTCTATGACTTAATGCTTCTTACAGTTTTGCAGAGAACAAAAGTGTCCTACAATACTCATTTTAATGTTACTCTAATCTGTGTTGAAATTTACAGGGTGCTGATATTTTTGCAGCAAAAGTCAATATTGAAGTGCAGAGGGCATCTGAATTAGCAATTGCAGCTGTAGAAAAAAATGGAGGTGTTGTAACAACATCATTCTATGACCCAAGGAGTTTAGGTAAGAATTACTTTTCGTTTCTGCCTTTTTTTTTTCATAACATGTGAAGGTTAAATGAACCTGATCGAGTTTCAAACATAGTTTTCACTGGAAAACCATCCAATTCTATTCTAAAAGCTTTAACAAACATTGCTATACAGATGTTGAACTGTAATGGACCTTAGTTTTACATTTTGTAGCTATTGACCTGTTCAGCCCTACCAATGTTAGTAATTTACCTACCAGCCAGATACAAGTGGCTTTGTAAGTAGATAAACTAATAGATATTGTTTGTCTGAACTTCTTTCTGACTTCCTCACATGTTTAATAGCACTAAGAAAAAACGGGAAAATTAGATTTAAAGTGCACTGTGGATGTTTACATTTTTAATTTAAAATAATTGTCCAGTGGAAATGAGGAAATAAGTGACAGAAACTCAGAACTGTTCCACTCAGAATGGCCATTGTCTTCAGATCACTTTCACTGAAGAATGAGGTTTTGCTTTACTTGAGGCTGCATCCTGCCTAGTATTCATTCATGCCGTTTTTATTGACAATATTTCATGTGTGAGTGAGGCTGAAAACAAGAGGAATACTCAATTTTAATGTGCAAAATTAGCACATTAATGTTACCCTGGAGTGATACAAGTCAGGTTTTTTTTCCAATCCAGATATTAACATAATAACACCAAAAGCATGTGGAATGTAATGTGCTAAATTCAGGAAAACCTGAGGAAGTCTCACAAATGACTATGTAGGTGCATGTGCCACTGATTCTTTACTTAAAATATTACAGAAACAGTATCTGTGGTGTTTGTTGCTGCACTGTGTAGTTGGCTATGCAAACGTATTGCTTCTAACCTGAAAGTGATCCCTTTCAATAAATGGTGGTATCTAGCTGAGTTAGTTTATCTTTCCAAAGTAGGCATTGTGCATGTGTTGGGAGTAAGGATTCATCCAGATTGTCAGTTAAATTGTCAGATAAAACAGTCATTTGTTTGGTCAAGTGAAACTTGTAAACACTATCTTACTCTGAACAAGAAGATCATTGGAGGGGCCTTGGACTAGACCTTTAAAAGTCTCTTCCAGTCCCAAAATTTAGTTTTTTCTTAATTCTTTTCAATAAGAGCTTAGTAATGTATTTGGTACTAAATAGTACCTTTAAATATGTATTACGAAGCATAATATCTAATTTTTACCTCTCATTTGCCCCCAGAAATTTTATGCAAGCCAGGAGCATTTTTCCTGCGAGGCCGGCCTATTCCAAAGCGAATGCTTCCACCTGAAGATCTGGTCCGTTACTACACTGATGCCAGGAATCGTGGGTACCTGGCAGATCCATCAAAGGTTGCGGAAGCCCGGCTTGAACTTGCCAAGAAATATGGCTACATCTTACCAGACATAACAAAGGATGAACTCTTTAAAATGTTAAGCACACGCAAGGATCCTAGACAGATATTTTTTGGTCTTGCTCCAGGATGGATTGTAAACATGGCAGACAAGAAAGTTCTAAAACCAACTGATGAGAGGCTGTTAAAATACTACAGCTCCTGAATTCAGGGCTGGAGACAACTGCAGGTGTACAGGAAACATCTGGGTATGAAATAATGGATACGAAGTGGTGTTCGGGGTTTTGGTGGTTTTTTTGAGAGTCTTGTTATACTAGACAAAACATCACTCTTTGTTCATACCACCTTTGGTGTAGCTCTCAACTTTTTTATTGTCATAGTGCAGTGTATGAAAGGTCTCGAAGTTTGGAAACAAGAGTCTGACATAAATTGTGTGTCCAGGCACTTTCTCTTGCAATGATTGTCCACTTGTTTTTTTTTTTCATTTCTGATTGGGGAAAATAAAAAGCAACCAGAATTAACAAAGTACAGTCGAATTCATTAATCTTTTCAATTCTAGAGCAATGTCTTTAGATTTTGCCATGGCTGTGGATAGTACCAGAGTTTGGTAGGGTGCTTGATTTTTGTCTTACTCATTCAGATGGAATTGGGAAAAGAAAGGTGTGCAATGTAAAAGAACTTTCTGTCTGAATCTAGAAGGAAAACAAAATTAGTCATCTTAACGCAATGACTTTTACTATTCAAACAATGTAGAGTCTATCCAGACACAAATGTATGGTCATTAATAAAAACACATAGCAGAATCCAGAGCAAATTAATATCGGGTAGTTAACAACAGAATTTGAAGGATGATGGACAAACTGTACAACTAGAATGTGTTTTTCACCTTGATCACAGACTATATGTGGCAGCAGACAAATGAAAAGTTATGATAAGTTGTTTTTATGGGAAATGTTTGTTTTCATGAGTCTTCCCAGAACACAGTATTGGTGATTAGGTTGCAGGAAATTGTCTGAAAGACAAGAATGCAGCAAGTCCTCTTGCTTTCCAGTTTTAAGTAGCATTTCCAAAGGTGTATGATAGTTTCTTGTAGCTGCCACACCATCCAATCTCCTAGGGAAGGCCTCCTGAGTGCCTCAGTCTCCTATATAACACCTGTATTTCAGTGGTTTGCCTCAAGGTGGGGGGAAAAATAAAGGGAAAATATTTAAAATACAATCTTTTTCTTTCAGAGAGCAAGGAATGGATTATATTTGCAAGCAGCCCAGATTTTTGCTTTGCTCAACAGAATGCTCTGTCTGAGCGTCTGTAATCAGAAAGGAAAATAAAACAAGTCTTTTATTGTCATGCTCATTAAAGATTTTGAAATCCAGAGATGAAGGGTGGAAAGCAGAAGATTTCTGACTACTTGCACTTCAGCTTCTGTTATTGGTTATTAGTGTATGTTAGATGCTATCAGCAACGGTTGTTCTCCTGGCCTGTGCTTTCAGTGTAGGTGAAACGTAGCAAAACACCTATATGAGACTGGATTGTGAATAGCAGGAATTCGTGTTTAGTGGCATTGACATTTGTATTTTTATGAGGTGCACAACGCTTTTGGCACCGTAAGAATAATACTGCGTGCCAAAAAAAAAAAGAATATAGCCAGTGTGAAGTTGAATGTGAAGTAAATAACTTTCTCACTTTAGATGTATCCTGTTCTGCATCCTGATGATTGTTGGTTTGGAACCTGAAGTGACAAGCAATACTTTTTTTCTTTTTGTTATTACAATACTTCTGCCTCCATTTGTGAAGGAATTGGAGAGGGGGGAAGAGTATTTATTGCCTTCCCTTATTTGTGCCACAATGTTTCTGTTTTTATGAATCAATTCACAATTGTATTTTGTGGAGGTGGTGGTACTCAACAGGAAAGCTACTTAACTGGAAGCGAAGAAGGAAGTTAGTCATATTAGTGAAGACCAGAGGACAAAAGTGTTTATATATCATTGTGTATTTTGGGGAGGAGAAGGGGAGTTGTGGGGGGAAAGGCAGCTTGTTTCCACTCCTACTTTATGTATTAAAATGAGCAAATTGCTCCGAGGATTTCTGTGTTTTTTCTAAATTAGCTTCTTTGATATACACACGCCTGTCTGTGCTGGTGTTTCACGAGGTTTCTAACCAATTTTCAGGTGAAAGGGTAACTTGGATAAAATGATAACAGTGAAAGAAAGAATGAAAACAGGAAACAGATGTCTGGTGACGCGGAGGGATTGGACAGCACTTATTCAGTGAGCGACGTCTTAGTCACAAGGCAGCTGTATCCTGGCTCTGATACTAGAACTCTACAAATACCTTGGAGCCAAAACAGCCACGTTCCACAAAATCCGGTCATTCTGCTTTATAAAGGTGATCTTTTATCATCTTATAATTGGAGAGGGCAAAAGGACTTATATGTTGCTTTATTTAAAATGTGCAATGCTGGCTATTTTTTTTCTCTCTTCTGTTTACAGTAGCCAGTATTTTATAACAGTTGTTCTGATTTTTATTTACTAGTGAAAAAGGTGGCAAGGCTATAGAGGATTTCCTGTTCTTTTTATCTCGTCAGGAACACAAGTCTCCTGGCAACCAAATGCAGAATTATCAAAAGCACAAGTTATTGACAAGGTTTCTAATAAATCCCTAATAAACAGTGGGCTGTTGTTGATATATGAGAGTCAGGCTCACTGGTGCAAGACTTTAAAGCAGCAGTGGCATCCAGGGCCATTCTCTTTCCTTAGGAATATGTACCATGTTTTCTTAAGATAAACAATTGCCTTGCATATCCTGTTTTGATAGGGGTTTTTTCATATGCAACAACATTATTACAGAGCAAGAAGTACCCAGTCTTCTGTAAGCAGAAAAATCTTAAGAAACAGAGGAATAGGGATCAGTTCTTGTGTGGCATCAATTTTTATCAACTTCATATGCTTTCTTGATAAAATTGATAAAATATGCAAGACTGAAGTCAAAGGAATGAGTACACATCCTGTTAGACCTTGATAGGTAGGAATCATTTTCTAATGGAACTAACAGTGGTCACTCAGTACTGTGATTGCAGGTGCTGACTGAAGCCTCAAGCAAGTTAAAATACATTCATTTTCATAGAATCATAGATTGGAAGGGACTTTAGAGATCATCTAGTTCCAAGCTCCTGCCATGGACAGGAATACCTTGCACTAGACCAGGTTGCCCAGGGCCCCATCCAAGCTGGCCTTGAACAGTTCCAGGGATGAAACATCCACAGCTTCTGTGGGTCCTGTTCCAGTGCCTCACCACTGGGGAGTTTCTTCCTAATATCCAATCTAAAACTACCCTTTTCCAGCTGGGAATTCTTCCTCTGTGTCCTGTCACTAGATGCCCTGATAAAACTGTCCCTCCAGCTTTCCTGTAGCCCACTTCAGATACTGGAAGGCTGCCATAAGTTTCTCCCAGAGCCTTTTCCAGGCTGAACAGCCCCAAATTTTTCCCTTATCCACAACAGACACGTTGATGTCTATTTCATTATGCTTCACATTATAGTATGTGTGTTTAATAATCAAGAGTGCACTGTACAGTTCACTCATCTCCAAAAATGAAGAAATTGATGGTCCTTTTATGCATCTTTGCTGGCAGTGAGCCAACATTGTTTTGACATAAAGTGTAATTGATGGTTGTGCTCCAGGAAGTCATATAAAAGTGATCAATTGCAAAGATAGCTTCCTGTTGGTATTTTATTATTTTCTAATATTATTGCTCAAATCTGGAAGGTTAGCATGAAGCTCATTTTGCCCTGTCCAATACTCACGAGTTCTGCAAAAACTCCTCTGTAGTTTGAAATTGTTGGAAGAGTCCTAAATTAGTAATGTTCAGTTTACATGTATCTCCAGTGAGAAAGATGCAGTGTCTGTCCAAAGTGGCCAGTTTAATATTCCATATGCATATTCATTTATTACAATTTCCTGATGGCTGAGCAGGTGGAAATACATTTGCGTAACTCAGAACCTGTACTTCAGTTTGTAGTTATGATTTAATCTATGGGAAGATGTACTTGGAAGTTCAGTGGTGAAAAAACTTCACACCTTAGAGGAAAACTATGAACTTGAGCTCCTTCATCTTGTCACCCAGATGGCCCACCTTGGTCTTTCTCATAACAATATACAGCATTATCTAAAGCATTTGTTCCCTCTGTTGCTTCTGTGTCATCCCAAGGTCTCTTCTCACTTCTGCTGTTGTAGTGGTGGGAACTATGAGGCTCGGTCATTCTCACAGTGTCATCCTGTCTGCCCCAGTCCAGGTTTGAAAATATGGTGGTTTTATGTGCCTCTGGAGCAGGAAAATTGTTGATCACTCCTGCATCTGTTTATACAAGGGGGGTTTTCATGGCTCGAGTTTCCTGGACTGGTGTTGCTTTTGTAGTTAAAAATGTCAAGAGCTGTGTTGTTTAACCTTGTAGATCCTGAAACATGTGCCTACCCAGTTGAAGAGCCGTCGGAGCTCTGGCATCACAGTACCTTCAGAGTCACGGAACCACACCTAGAAGGGTGCTTGTGTACTTGATTCAGAGTTATGAACAAAGGTCTGAGTGGATAGGAATGTTAATTCTTGGGCAGGTAATGACAGCTGGAGGTTTGTGTGCATAAAGCTGTTGATGAAAAACATGTTGATGTGTATATTTAAAGTAAACTAGTTCTCTTCTTGAGAACTTTATTTAGGTTGGAAAAGACCTGTAAGATCATCAATTCCATCATTTAACCCACTTGTCCCAAGCCCACTGCTAAACCATGTCCTTGAGCTCTGGATATACAGGACTTTTAAACCACATTAAGGGATGGTGATTCAACCCCCAACCTGGGCAGCCTGTTCCAAGGACTAATGACCCTTTCAACTAAGAAGATTTTCCTAATGTCTAACCTGTCTATGCCTGGTGCCATTGGAGACCTTTTGCATTTGTTCCTTCCTCCTTTCAGGTAACCTTAGACAGCAATAAAGCCTCCTCTGAGCCTCCTTTGCTT
Organism: Upupa epops; assembly: GCA_013397515.1. Classification (NCBI taxonomy): domain Eukaryota; kingdom Metazoa; phylum Chordata; class Aves; order Bucerotiformes; family Upupidae; genus Upupa; species Upupa epops. Next base: position 306,609 of record VZRI01006118.1, read on the forward strand.
CAGACAGGACAGCCCCAGCTCCCTCAGCCCCAATTCTTAAGTCATGTTCTCCAGACCCTTCATCAACCTTGTTGCCCTTCCCTGGACACAGTCCAGCACCTCATTGTCTTTCTTGTATTGAGGCACCAAACAGAACCCAGTACTTGGGATGTGGCCTCACCAGTGACTATATTTTGTGATGCTGCTGTAGTTTACATTTCACCCAATGTGGCCTACCTGAAATTAAGAACATTAATTCAGTGTCTGACAAGGGAGGTGCTTACGCTGTTGGCTATAGCTGCAGAACCTAAAGCTAGAAGCCAAGTTCCCTATAAATTTAGCATAGCATGTTGGCTTAGTTTCAAAATTAATGCAAGGCTACATTTACATTCCTCACTTGTGGTCAGTGGTTTAAGCTCATTTGGTAGCAGGAATCCAATAGAGACAGTCAGTGGAGCCAGAAGAATCAGGAGAATCCCTGTGTTTAGCCTGAAGCAGACATCAGGGCAACTAGATTGCACTATACATTCCACTGACTGGGACAGTGATTTTAACATACAGTATGTTTGCATACAGCCGAAACTTAAGTGGCTGGGCCTGAATACTGCTCTGTGTGTTCAGTGACCCAAGATGCTCAAAGTTAATGGTTGGAAGTTCTCAGGGATCCTGTCACCAGTGTGGATTGCCTAGCTCACCATTGTGAGTTTCTGAAATTCAGTGGTCTAGGTTGCATTTGACTTTGAAAACAGGCATGCTGATTTCATAAAAACCAAGTCGAAGGACATCTTGGTGCCACAGGAGGTGAAATGCTGACAATCAGGGTTACTTTACAACTACTGGAGACAGCAGCTTTTCCAGGATGCAGGAATTGGTGGCATCTCTGCCTGGAAGCCTCTGACTCTTTCAGAGTGGATGACTCCCAGTTCCCAGCTCAGCATATTCAAAATTTATCTCCTACCTTATTTGGCAGTGATGCAAGTCACTTGAATTTGCAAAATTAAAAATGGGAGAGGACAGTGCTCCTCTGAAGTGTCTTCTGCAGCAGGTGGTGCTTGTGATAGTTAGAGGATGTGGCTGAGATACTGAAACCCAGGTGTTGCCTCAGCGCTCTGAGAACGAACAGTCCAGCAGTTCTCTCAGAATCTCCCCTACAACTAATGTGATTATTATGTTGTTTGAATAGAGGACAGATTTGGAACTGGTCTTTCCACAGATTCAGACTTACTATTTCTTCTGGTTTCAATGATTTCTGTGCCCCTGAAACCTCAGAGATGTGGGGTTTTTAGTACACAGGCAATCACTTGTCCCTTATTTTTTCCCCACCACTGCAGGCAGTCTGAGTTTGGGCCATGTACGAGGCTTGAGTCTGTTCCAGACAAAATATTGTTCTACTTATTTCATGTTGGAGTTGGCTGCTGTAACACTGCTGCCGCCCTGACTTCTAGGACTTGTGAATTTCTGGGCTAAATATGGTTTTGTTGTTGGGTTTTGTTGTTGTTGTTGTTACTGGAAGGCTCCAACCCTTCCAGGTTCACCACTGACAACAGGTGTTTACTGTGGAATGATCACGGAACGCATTACCTCAGCGAGGATCTGGATACCTTGCAAAGTGCTTGTTGGGTCAGTTTTTCTGCATCTATGGTCCTGTAGTTGGCCTGAGCAAAAGAAAAATATCATCTGCACAGACGTGGGACCTTGAGAATCAAGGTACGAGATCTAATGTCTGAAGAGATTCCAAGATCAGAACTGTAGGAGTATTCTGGAAGCGCCACTGAAGCTCTGCTGCGTGTTTAATTGCTCTTTGCTTTTGCTGACTGTGCTGTCACAGACTGTAAGTGTTCAAGAAGTTATTTTAAAGAACACATTTTAGGTTTTCTTTGTTGTCCTTAGAGTTTTCAGCCCCTCAGGGATCTGGTTTCCAAGCATTGTTCCTGCATCCAGCAAGGCTAGAAGCAAATTGAAGAAGTGGGAGCCAGCATTTTCATGTGATGGCATTATTCCAGGAACCAGTGCTTTAGGATAAACAGTAAATATTGTGAAGCTTGCAAAACAGTTCTTGATTCATTGCTTATACCCTGCTGATTTATTCATTGTTTGAGAGTGTAACTCCCTCACTGTCTCTGCAGTTGACCTCTAGTTGCACCTCTTTGGCATGAAAGAAACGTGCTGCTGTTTCCAGCATCCAAACCTGAGGGTAACACATAAGCATCCCACGCAAACAACATCCTTCTCTGTCCTTTCTCCAAATTACAAGGCCTCTATGATCATTTGTACGCTGAGAGCTGCATCTGCTCGATGGGATGGGGAAAGACGAGTGTCCTTGTGGTGCAGGCAAGGCTGACACCTAGTGACCAGACGCATCGGTTCCTATGGGAATTCACTGATCTCTGGCTCACTCTGCTCAATCTGGAAGCTCTAAACTTCTAAGTGTGAGGTTAATTTATTTCATCATAATTTTTGGCCTTCATTTTCAGTGTTTCAAGTGTGCCTTTGCAAAGATGAAGTTAAGGGAGCTTGAAAACTTGTTCAAACTTGGTATTGGAGCCATGAAGATTTTGCGTGTCCTCCAGGAGCTGAGCAGCACAACTGCTTTGAGCCAAATGCGAGATGGCTGTTAGCAGTCTCATGAGTTCAGAATATGGTCCTCCTGTGGTTTCTTTCTTAATTAAATCATAGAATCATTACGGATTGGAAGGGCCCTTGAAAGATCATCCAGACCAATCGCCCTGCCACAGCAGGATCATCTAGATCAAGTCACACAGGAACACAGCCAGGCGGATCTGGAACATCTCTAGAGAAGGAGACTCCACAACCCCTCTGGGCAGCCTGTTCCAGTGCTCTGGTACCCTCCCTGGGAAGAAGGTCCTTCTGATATTGATGTGGAACCTCCTCTGTTCCAGCTGGCACCCAGTGCCCCTTGTCCTGTCACTAGACGATCTTGAGAGGAGCCTGGCTCCATCCTCCTGACACCCACCTCTCTCATGTTTATAGACATGATTGGGGTCACCCCTCAGCCTCCTCTTCTCCACTCAAGAGACCCAGTTCCTTCACCCTTTCCTCAGAAGGTTGCTGTTCTACCTCCTTCTTTATGTTTGTTGCTCTACACTGGACACTCTCCAGCAGCTCTGCGTCCTTCTTGAGCTGAGGGGTCCAGAAGTGGACAGAAATCAACCATAATGGGGCATTCTGAATTGCAGAATTTTCTGTTTGCTGGTGTCTGCTTTCCAGGCAGCTTCTAACAACACTGCTGCCGTCTGGAAAGAGCTGCCTGTTCGACCATCAGTGCAAATCCTGTTGGAAATGCTTTGAGTTCTGTGCCTTAGTAGAGTATGAAAGAGGTAGAATAAAACCCATCTAAGGAACTACCAGAATGTTTCTGATGTTGCCTTGGTTATCTAGATGAACATTTCAAGAGTATAATGTACTCCTGGAAATTGTTTGTGACCTTTGCCAAATGGAGTAGCCCTATAAATTTGAGGACACAGTCCCCCGCAGTGTGAACCGAAGTAGTCTTCTTGAAGAATAATTCTTGATGCCAAAGCAGACTGCAGAGGTTCTCAGTGGTTCCTCATGTAAGTGGTTCTCATGTGAAACCCTAAACCAAAGCCCTAAACAAGCTGGTTCTTGGAGCAGTCCTTGGGGCTGGATGAATCTTGTGTCTTTCAAATTAAGTTTTTTGTCATTGAAATGTTTCTTGAAATTTTGGAAATGAACCTTGTGGTTGATTCAACATGACCGGTTGCCACTAGTGCTGTGTTTGGCCACACAGAGTCAGAGCTTGATGTTTTTCTGTGGCTGAAAGGAAACTTTGATTCTTCCTGAATGAAACAACTAGGAGCTCGCACAAGCTCTGTGTTGTTGAACGGAAAAGGCAGGCTTTTTTTTTTCCTTCAGATAATCTCTTCTATCTGACTCAGAACGTTATGTGCGGCTCTGGTTCTGTATCTGTGGCATGTTTCTAATTAGCCCATGAAAAAATATACAGGTTCTGTAGTTTAAACTCCACTGATTTTTTTAATCTGCTAACTGTCTCTGATAGGATGTGCCTCTGGGGAGAGGGCAAACAATTCCTGCAGCAAAAAAATCTCTGTTAAAGGCAGCAGATTTCAGTCTGAGCAATACAGGTCTCCATCACAGCTACCATCTTTCCAGGAATCTGGGATTCAGGTGCTCTGATGCTGTACGCAAAACTCAATTATTTAATGCAAGACAGCCCACATCATCACGGTCTGTTGTTCCTTCCATTGTCACAGCTTTCACAGTTTTGCTCCAGGGCTGCGGCACCAGGACTGATTTCTGCCCAATGCACAAGCCTGTGGCTGGTTATCCTGCCCTGGTGCCCCTAACTGCCCCACTGCTGGCCAGGGCAGTGGGACAGGACAAACTACCGGTCTCTATCCTGCTGCCTCCTTGTGATGTCATGACAGTAAGACTGAGAGTAGCAAAACAGTGAAAGCACATGGGTAGCACACAGATCATTTTCTCATCTGAAAAATTTGACCAGTGGCTCAAAACTGTCACCCAGTGGCATTTGCCCAAAGGGAAAGCTGCATTTTTCTCAGTCGAGTTTGTGGCCACCCTTGGTGTCCCTTCAGAAGGAGCTCACAAACCACGTTAAAGGTTAGGTCATTTGCACAGGAAATCTGAACAACTCTTTTAAAAGATCACAAAACCTGCCAAACATGATTTCAGTGACACTGCAAAGCCAAGAGTCACAAAGCAGGGTACACGTGGCAGGGTCATCCTCCCTAAAGGCATTCAGAAGTCTTGTAGTTGTCGTGCAAAGGCACACGAGAGGTGACCTGGCAGCGCTGAGTGAATGGTTGGACTTGTGATCTTAAAGGTCTCTTCAAGCCAAAATGAGTCTGTGTTTCTGTGACTGTGGCCAGGTATAAGTGAAAAAAGAAACCTCATTTTGGAAGTTCAATATCAGGGACCCTAAGGGTCTGGAACGTGATATTTGATTTTATAAGGAAAACAGTATGTAATTACTCCCCTTCTTTTTTCTTTTGAGGTAATGGGAGTTTTGTTAATCAGACCAAGCCAATTGTTCTCATTATTTCAGACCTAAAGCGCAGGATTCCTGCCTTTGTTCAAAGCAGCATCACGGGAAAAACTAAAGCTCTCCAGTATCAATGTGACTTCTTGTGCCTAGGCGGAACACAGCGGGACATCTGTTACAGCTGTCTCCACGGACAGCTAGATGTCACTTCTGAAAAACCTCAGAGCCTCAGGCTACTAGTGTAGTCTTTGTCAGACCTGTGCTGCTCTGTTGACACTGGTAGCAGAGGTACTCAACTAGCAGGTGCCCTGATGCCAAGCTGTAAAATAACGTGTGGTAGGAAGCTCCAGGACACAGGTCATTCCCTGGCCTGTTTCTGTGATGATTAACTCCTCAATACTAATTTGGTTTGATCAGGTAAGTTATATATCTTTGCTCTTTCTCATATCCAGTCTGAGGACAGATCTACACCATTGTTCTGTACTTAGTGTGAAAATAGCGTAGATTATTACACCTTGACTGATAAAAAATCCAACCAGCAAGGTACTCCCTGGCTATTAACTGGTTTGGCTAAAAAGCACAGTGCACATCATTTTGTCAAACTGCAGCCTGACAGCTGAGGATACATGATCCCTCTGCAGGACAGAAGCCAGAGAGTAGTGGTCAATGGGACAGTCTAGCTGGAGGCCTTTACCTAGTGGAGTCCCCCAAGGATTGGTACTGGGGTCAGTCCTTTTCAATCTAGTGATTAATAACTTAGATGAGGTATTAGGGTGCACTGTCAGCAGGTTTGCTGATGACACAAAGCTGGGTGGTGTCACTGACACCCCAGCAGACTGTGCTGCCATTCAGCGAGACCTGGACAGGCTGGAGAGCTGGGCAGAGAGAAATGGAATGAGGGACAACAAGGGTCAGGGGAGAGTCTGGCATCTGGGCAAGAACAACCCCAGGGACCAGGATAGGTTGGGGACTGACCTGTTGGACAGCAGTGGAAGAGAAAGGGACCTGGGGATCCTAGTGGACAGCAGGATGACTCTGAGCCAGCA
>VZRI01006118.1:312732-362841 GCA_013397515.1 Upupa epops
AGGCTCTTCTCAAGGCCATCTGGTGACAGGACAAGGGGCAATGGGTGCCAGCTGGAACAGAGGAGGTTCTCTTATCAATATCAGAAGGAACTCTCTCCCATTAAGGGTAGTGGAGCATTGGAACAGGTTGCCCAGTGGGGTTGTGGAGTCTCCTTCTCTGGAGATGTTCTAGACCTGCCTGGATCTGTTCCTGGGCGACTTGGTCTAAGTGACCAAGGATTGGACTGGATGATCTTTTAAGGTCTCTTCTGATTCCTAATGATTCTTTGACTCTATAATCCTTATTTGCAAGTAAGGACAAGGTTTAGCCATGGGCTCGGTAGAGTTGAGTTGGTGGTTGGAGTCGATAAATGTTTTTTTCTGACTCCATGACCCTATGATTGTGTGCTAGTCAACAGTATTTCTGGAAGGTTGCTGGTGGCCGCCCACTGGTCACAAAATTGTTGGACACAGATAGAGAAGAGCTAGCAATGCTGACATAGCCACACTTTCCACAAGTAGCAGAGCCGTCTGCTGCAAGTGCAGATAGAAAGGAAAGAGACACTTGGGTATCTAACACTAATGCCAACCGGTGTTCCTAGAACATGATGGCTTCTTATCATAACCTCACGGAGTCAGAAGCAGATTGCCTTGATCAGGTTCGGGCAGTGGTACAGTGAGGTTTTCCTGTGTCAGATTTGCCAAGGGAAAGTGTTGTGCAATAGGCACACTTGCTGTTTGTGTGCCCATCTGGCTCCCTCACCACTTCTTTCGGAAACTTATGAACTGTTTCAGCCATACTTGATGGAGGAGTGAAAGCACCAAGGAGAGAACAGTCTCACAAGCCCCATGAAGAACAGGAGCCAGACTGGGAGAAGAAACTCCTATGTTCCCTGTGCTTACATGTGAATTATTTTCATTAGACATCAGAGAATGTAGCTGCTGAAAAGCCGCAGTTGAGGGCACATGTCTCCTGCCCCTGGTGCTGTTGGGAAGATGCACACAAAGGTACTGCCTGGAGAGGGAAATGGTGGCATCCAATCCACAAAAACTTGTGCCAGAAGTGAAACAGAAACATTTTTCCCCAAAAATATTTTGTAGTCACAGCAGTGTGAACACTGCTTGTAAGAGCAGTAGGAGCAAGCCTTTCAGCTGTAGTGTGATTTATAGAGTAGGCAGCTCTTTATGGTCAGACAAATTGTTGACTATAACCTTGTGCTTTCAAATCAACAAGTCTACAATTTTCAACAGGTCTAAAGTTTTCAAAGCTATTCCAAGTTGATTTAGTACAAATCCAGCCCAGTATGTTAAAGTTTTACATGCATGCATTTTAGTCTCCACTTAGCCCCTGCATTTCTTTGCCTCGTCACCCCTGAATAGCAGACAGATTTTATTTATCAATGTCGCAATCAGGCAGACGTAAAGCTCAAAAACTACAGAGAATAAAAAACAATAGAAGCTGCTCTCAGCAGCTTAGGGCAAGATTTTCATTAACAAGATAACTTCTTGTGGGATGAACATTCACCATTTCTCCCAATTTATGCCATTTGTGACTTGGTGGTGACTTTTATGGATTACTCAGCTGAGCATACAGAGTAACGTGTTACCTCAACCTATTTTGCAGGTATGGGCCATTTTCAAACAGTCAAAGAGGATCTCTTTCTTTCCTTGCTCCCTCCTTTCTGTGGGAGAGGAACCAGCTCCTTGTTTTGCCCTGGCTGGAGCTGGGAGAATGTACCTGCCTGGGGGACATGCGGGAAATGAGGAGGTAACTCCACTGTGCATGAGGTCAGCAGAGCCAGTGTGTGCTTCACTGCTCAGGAAAGAGACTGCCTGGTACTTCTCAGCATCTCCCGTGGGGATTTACCCACCTGAATGTACTTACTGCTAAAACACCAGCACACACGAGGTGAAGCTGGACTGGCTGCCTCCTGCTGCTGCAGAGGCCAGGGGAAAGGAGGGAGCAGCAGCAATCTCCAGCTTGCGGGTGGTTTTTATCAGCCCTGTGGGATTTGTGCCGTGGAGGCAGGAGTCAGTCAATGTGCGTTTCTTTCTGACGCTGAGCAGTGAACTGCGTCTCTGGTTTAGAAGCGGCGAGTGAGAAAACAAATGCCGAGTGTGAGAGGAGGCAGCACAAAGCTGGAAGAAAGCACTGTGCAAAAAATTCCCCGTACGGGATGGAACCTGCGTTCAAGCCGCAGTTTCTCTGCCGTGATGGTGAGCTGCAGAGCTGCGGGCGCCACGGCAGCAGCCGGCGCTGTCAGTAGCAGGCTCATACGCCTTGAGGTACGAGCATCACATCCACCACCTAACGAGAAATTAGAATTGAAGGTGCAAGAGCCAGGGTGCGGGACCCCTCCACCACCCCGAAGTGAAACTGAAGAGCCGGGAGCCCTGCAGCAGAGCCGTGGCCACTGGGGGGAGATCTTTCCCCGGCGCGGGGATGCGGACCTGCCTTTGCGGGGCAGGTACCGACATCAAAAGGCTCTTAATTTGAGAGGGGGAGTCTCGGGGTGTTCCGAAGCAGCAATACTTCAAATTGTGATCTGTGCTACAACAGAGAGAGCTCTTTAAAGCGGTGTGACTGGTCCCCAGACGTCTTTTTGTAATGACTTGCTCTTGAGTGCTTTTAACGCTTCAGTCACGGGTGGAGATTAATGAGGCAAGAACTTTGTGGGGGGAGGAAAGTTCTGAAAGATAATGGTTAGCAAATAGGGAAGCCACCACTCTATTGACTTTACATTTCCCAGTGTTAAAATCTGCAGTCTTTAAGGATATCTGTAAGTCAGAAGTGGTAAGATGAATGCTCTTGTTACGCTGAATCAATGCAGTGGTGGTGAACCTTTGAGGCTGCCAGGAAGAGAAACGCTAACAGTACAATACACAAAAGGCTCTTGTAAAGATGCTTTTTCTTACTCTCCATGGATTTAAACAGTGATGGAAAGTAGTCATTAGATATTATATGTTTGCACTACTGTTCAAGGGGTTTAGGACTGCATTATACTCCATCACTCACCCCGGAGACACCTAGGAAGTTCCTGTTTAGTGGGAGTAAATTTATTCCTCTAGCACTTTGCTTACAAACTAAACTGCTTACAAAAAGAACTCTTTGCAGGATGGCTCTTTAAGGGTACTCCTGAAAAGAGAAAAAGGCATCTATTCTTCTTTTCTCCCTAAAATCAAGTAATTCTGTGAACCCAAGCACAAAGCAGCCAGTTGGAGGATGACAAAAAGTGAGAGCCATGTATTTCTGCCATGGAGCTGTCTCATCTCCTGTTTGTCAATAGGCAGTGTGTTAAAGTAGGACAGAAAACAAACCTACCCTACTGTTACCATCAGTGAGTCATCTAATTCTTCTTCACCTCACACTCAGACAAGATGTGAACATACAGTGAAGTGGGATCTTCAGTTCTCCTCAGGCTGGGGAAGGGTTTAGCTCACTCTTGCAATGTAAGTACTTTACAGAAGGACTGTCTTGGTTTTAGTTATGCTGAGGACAAGATTTTTAGGGTTTGGGTTTTGGCAACCTTGTCGTTCCATAAAGTCTGCTGCTTTCCTGAAGTCTAGTACCACCAGGTACTGTGATAGATGGAAAATAACTTTGCTGGCTCTGGAAGTTTTCAGTTTTCTTCCAGAGAATATAGCAAAGGTTTCCAAACTGATTTTCCTCAACTCCTCTGGCTGCAACCCTGAGGAAATAAGAGATATGTGGAGGAGAAAAGCAACCTCTGTAAGATCAGACAACAATCACTGTTGTTTTCCCCCTCATGGCACAGCATAATGTAACATCTGTGACATGTTAGAGACCTCTCAAAAGAGCTCTTCCACCCACAACAAAACCAGGTTGAACTTACAAACTTCAAAAACATTCAAAATTGAGAACCACTTTGTTCGGCTTCAGTTTTTCTCCTGATGAGTGCTGAAGGATTAAAAGGATTGGGTAGTTTATTATCACACAACAGTTTGGGTTGGAAGGGACCTCAGAGATCATCTAGGTTCAACCCCCCTGCTATGGGCAGGGACACCTCTCACTAGACCAGGTTACCCAGCGCCCCATCCAACCTGGACTTGAACACTTCCAGGTATGTTGCATGCACAGCTTCTCTGGGCAACCTGTTCCGGTGCCTCAGCACCCTCACAGGGAAGAATTTCTTCCTAACATCTATTGAAGATCAGCCCTCTATTTTACTTTTTTTACAGAAATAGTTATTGAGGCAAGCATGGAGTGACGGGTCCAAATCCAAGGTTAGGCCTCTTTCCTACACCTTGACCTAGTGAAAGCTTTTCTGCTCAGTTTAGCTTAGATTTCCAGTGGAAGTTTTGTGGTTGAATTTTACTAGTACAAGAAAGGAATCAGTATGTATGTGTTTTCTATCCTGCATGGCACAGAGAACAGGCACCTTAAAGGTTCATGTCAAAGACAAAAATGACCACAAAGTTTACTGGCTGTTTGTGCCCTACAAATTCCAATGACCTCCAGGAGACTAGCAGCCGTCTTCAAGCATTATGGAATAAGTTGAACTCAGTTGCTCAAGAAGCCACAGAAGTATCACATGGTTCAGGTTGGAAAAGACCTTGAAGATCATCAAGGCTAACCACTAACCAACTCTATCAAGGCCACTGCTAGCCCTTGTCCTTGAGCAATACATCTACATGACTTTTAAACACATGCAGAATGGTGATTCAACCACATCCTTGGGCAGCCTGTTCCTGTGCCTGATGACCCCTTTGCGTGAAACTCAAATGCATGACTATGATACAATGTCCACCTATTCTATTCCTATTTAAGCTAAACATATGTGGAGGAAAGTGAGAGAAAGGGCTCCTGGCATGTGGAAATATCTAAGCCTCCTTTTCAGCCGAGTAGAACTGGATAGCCATAGGAGATGTAACGTGCTTTCTGTGACAAATGATGTGTGAGCTTTGGTGATGAAGGTGAATAAATGCTATTTATTGTTCCAGGGCACAAGTAATTCTTGAGGTTTCTGTCACCATCTCTTTGATAAAAAGCTGAGCAGACTAGTAAAGGACTTTTCAAGCTCTCTCATCGCCTGATGAATTTGTTATGGTTTTGAGCTAAGACCATGGAGTGCCTGAGATGTGGTCTAAGTTAGAGGAGAAGTTCCCAGATTATCAGTGAGCCTGGTCTGTGAACTGAGTTGAGATCTTAACTAATTGTTCAAATCAGTTTCATTTCAGAGCTGTCCTCAGCGTTTCCACTGATTTTGCATTACTGCACAATGAATGGAGACTTACAACAAAAGCACAAGGGCAGCTTCAGCTGCTTCTCCATTTAAACCCTCCTCTATGCAGAATGTCTTGCAGTATTAAAAAAAATCCCTGCTGAGGCAACCTTCTACTTATTTATTTCAGGATCACATGAACAGGCAGAGAATGTCCTAAGCTTTGTTCCTAGCTCCCAATTTGACAAGCTGTCCAGAGTCAGAATAACCCTGCCTCATACTTCTTCCTAGAGTCTCCTGCTGAGTGTAAAATATGGCTGTCTTGCAGTTTGAATAAGGATTTTAATGTGCCATGGGATGTCACGGTCCACAGAAATGGAATACAGTGTTCTGCTTGCTGAGAAACAGAAGAAAAGCAAACCAAACTGGTTTCTTCCTCCTGAGTACATAGCGATTGACTGGGAATGCAGTCACTGAGACTAAAATTACCAGCCTCGATCACAAAAAGGAGGAGTGTTTGACAGGTGGATTTAGTCTTCCCTCAGCACGCACATTTATTTGCCACTAAAAGTTTAGTGAGCACACTGAGGCCGGATAATGTGGTCTCATCTTCAAGTGCATCATTAGCAGCAGACTGGGGGATAAGGCAGGTGTTATTTCTTTAGGCCCTCTAGTAGGGAATGGTCAGAACTCCAGAGGAATCCATGCTGTTCTAAGGTTTGAGGACAAAGAAAAATCTGTGTGAGAATATAAGGAGAAACAATCCTTAAAGTCAGGGCTTCATTCCCTGCTGCAGCCCTGGTCTGCACACCCACACCTACAGGCACTGACTGCTCTCACCGGGCTAGTCAGTGATTTCTGGGTGAGCATCAATGGGTAAAGGAGCACTTCAGGAACAGCAAACAGGAGTGCAGCATCCAACACCTCCAGTGCTGATGACCATTCCTACAGGTCTCTTAGTGCTTTTTATCCCTTTTTTTCTTCCAGACACAGTGCTATGCAGTTGCAACACAAGGGGAAATGTGAGACAGATCTGTCCTGTCCAGCCCCAATGAAGACTCTCCTGTGGAAATGGCCACGAGCTGCTGATGAGATTTCAGGAGCAAAATAAGTCAGCAGAATTTGGTGTCATATTTTGCCCAGGTGACAGGAAAGTTGCTCAGAAAGCATGTGGTGATGTCCACGTCTGCAGGCTTTGTGCATAAATGCTGGAGTATGTGGAGGAGCTGGTCAGACAGCTTAAAGATACCTTCTGGAGGCCTTCTCTCTTGCTGCCTGTACAAGGAAGACCCTGCCTTAACCTTAATTCTGTGGTTAATATTAATTTTCAGCATTTTGTTTACTTCCAAGTCAACACTGAATAGTATTTTCTTCCAAGCTTCACAACATGCTTTTTTAGCATGTTGCACTCAACCAAGACTAGTCTCCACTTTAATAGATGTATTTTCCACAGGAAATTAATGTATTGTTTCCCCAAAGTTATTTTGGTCTGTAAACTTTGCTGTAATCTGCCCAGTTGCACGTTATTTCTGCCAGCCAACTCAATCTGGTGCCCCGGACAGTCCTCTTAGTGGTTTTAGCCAAGAGAATTGTATAAGGCTCAGATTTAGTACTTGGATCCTCCAAATGGCAGTCCCTGCAAGAGATCTGTCAGCTGAATATCCCCGTGGGGTTTTTTTCCCTGAGGAAACCTACATGCAAAGAGAGGGGTTTGTATGTTTGTAATAGTCTTTTCAGTAAACACTGCTGGGATTTTTTAAAGTAACGTGGGTAGTTTGAATCCTTCCTTGGCTCAGGAGGCATCAATAAAGCAGCATTACAGACACAGGTTCACTTTTAAGGTGACAAGCGCTTGCCAGTGATGACAATCCCTTCCCTGAGACGTTCTCTGTTGGGATGACAAGTAGCTGGTGGCTGTCAGGTCCATGTAGGAAATCTCTACAGCAGCGCTGAGAATGTTTATTGTAGAGAGAGAACTTTTGCCCTGTGAAGTCACCTCCTACTAGTCACCGGCAGGTTTCTGATATTCTATCACAGGAAATTCCTGGTGGACCACAAAAGCAATCCCCTGAGTCCAGCTGCTGGAGGCGGGGGGAGAAGCATTGCACCGCACCGCCGGGTTGAGTCTCAGCCTCCAGTGTGGGGCAGAGCACCTGTGCCCTGCAAAACGCAACCCCTGTGCTCCTCAAACAATGTTCAAATGAACTATACAGAGGGGCAAAGGTCAAGAGAACCATTATTGTGCTGCGTTTTATGCAAACAAAAAAAATGTATTAGAGGATGTGCTTTGTATTGTAACAAGGTGCTGCAAGATTATATTTAGGCTCTGGGTCTTTGAAGCCCTTGGTAACACAACTGTATAATCGCAGCTCTCGATGTTAATGAGGAAGTTATATTATAAGGTACTCCATCGAACTGTGAACAGAGTAGTAAGAATTAATAACCTTTATGTGAGTGTGTGAAACCAGCAAGACCTCGGATGCCAGCTGTGTCAGGTGGATATGTACCCAGCTCTGCACGGAAGGAAGAAGATAGCAGCTGGCAACGGCTTTTCTCACCTTTGAATGCAAACGCCTTGCTTGTCAGACACCAGTTCTTTTTCATGTACACACTGGAGGGCACAGCCTCATCAACTCTCCATTTTCCTGATGAGGTTTCAAGTATTCAGTCACAGTGGCTGCCTTAGAAAGGGAGCAGGACTGGTTGGCCCTTTATGTGTTGCTCAGTGGGGAAGCAGCCTTGGAAAAGATGAACACCACATACATGGCTGGATGCTATAGGACTAAAAGGCATCAAACTCCTCCTTTCCTTTAAAGATAGTGATGTTATGGAAGCAAAATTCTGACCCCTGCTAAAAATAGATGACATGCTTCCAGAGCACTGCTCTTAGCTTCTCACCGATGTCTTGATTTCATCAGGATGTGTAACTCCTCTGAAGGGGGCTTTCTCTGGGGCTTGTAGGGTTTTGATCGCACACTCTGGGTTTGCTGCTCCTGACGTGCATCTCTGTTCATGGATTTTTGCTTCTCCACACTCAAGCTGTGCCACTGTGGGTGGGTGTGAGCAGCAAGAAGAGGGGATTTCAGGCTTCAGCTCCTTTAACCAGGGCAGTGCAACAAAAACAATGCATGTAAGACTGTGTGTTTTGAGGATCTGGCGGTGACCTTCTTGGAGTTAATGAGTGTGGCCATCTCCTCTTTTTTTTCCAAACAGTATTTTGGGGAAGGGAAAAGTAGTTGTGGCTGACTATGAGCATCATAGTGACCTGTAGCAGCCCTACCGAGCTCTTGTGATCCCAGAGCATGCAGTCTCTAGACCTAGGAGGGTGGCAAAGATGAATTCTGAAGATAGCCGTGTAACATAGGAGCTGACTTTGAGAAGTGATGGGCTAGGTAGGGCCTGTAGAGAAGTCAGATGGGCATTTTTGAAAACTGTACCCCTTACTTTAAAAGAAAGGAAAATGTGAGGCAATCACAGCTGATTCAGCATCCGGCAGTCCCAGCCAAGACATATTTTACCTCTTCCCTTCCCTTCCCGCACAAAACTTCCAGGAAAACCTGCAAAGAAAAGGCATATGTGGGTAGGAGGAGACCTGCTTTTAATTTCTGTACCTCCTATTCAACACAATGCCACACAATGCACAGGATGCAAATATCCCAAGGCACCTTAGACAATACAAGTAACAAAAGCACACACACATGCACAAGAAAGGGGGGAGCAGCAAGCATGACAGGGCTGTTCGACAAAACGCAGGTAAAGCTGTCTGTAAAACCCTTACGGAGAGGGGATCCTTGTGATAAAAAATCATCTTTAGAAAGGAGAAAGGTGGAGCTGAAGAAATGTTCAGGTGGTCACGAGTGTGTGATTTCCATTTCAGAGCGGGATTTATCTGCTTTTCTCTATCACGATGAAAGCAGTGGCCAAATCTTTATTATCGGGAGTCTGGCGCAATGTGTCCTCAGTGAAAGGTGCACTGATGCCTCTATGATACCATCTAAAGAACAACCTGGAGCCAGCGCTGAGTCATATGATGGCTGCGATGAGAGGAAGAAGCAATTGCTGTGGCTGAAGGTGGATCGTGGCTGTTCCAAGTTTCCCCTCCTTTTGGCTGCAGAGTAGCGTGTGTGTAGAAGCTGCTCGCTCCTACAGACCCACCACCTTATCCGATTAAGACATCGTCTGAGGACAGGACCAAAACCTCAAAACCACTCTTCTGATGAAGTAACGCAAAGTCTTTGGAGAAACAGCCAGCGTTAAGGCTACTGTCAGCACTAAATGAGTGCATCAGAGCCTGATCAAAGACACCTCTCTTCACTTCAGTCCTCTTGCTGATGCATTGCTCTACATTTCCATTAGAAAGAGTGCTGCGGGTGAAGCACTCGGAGCCTTGCCTGACCTGCTCCTGCTTGCAGGCTCCTGCACAAGTTACTGGTGAATGATCTCGCCAGTTATTTCACCAGTAAATTTACATTAAGAAACCCCTCGAAGCGTTCTCAGCGAGAACACTTTCAATTAAAAATGAGAGACGAAAACTTTACATGCTTGCTTTTTTGTTATTGTGAAGGCTTCGTACACAGATAGGAATCGCTAGACGATTGTTAGTCACAACAACGTAAGGAGCATCAAACTGAAATGTGAACGCTGAGGCAGAAGGGAAAAGCCATGGAAAATGTCAGTGGGAGTTAGCCGTGAATCACATCTCCCTACAGAACGTGGTCACTGGAGTAGCTTACTCCACATTCATTCTGTGTAAGAAAAAATGATGCTGGCACTTTTGTTCCATTCGCATGTTCATGGGCAGTTGCTCTCAGAACGGTGTAGTTATAGTGGGCAAATAGGGTCGTTTGCTACCTAATTCTGCATCAAGACAAATGAGCAGTACAAAATGCTCTCCTAATACAGGTTTGGCTCTTGTACCACATCCCTGCCTGGTGCAATGCTGCTGGTAAATTCACTAGGAAGGAGGAAGAAGACCAAAATAACCACCAGAGAAGTCTTATTTTTCATTGTGCAGTGAGACAAGGCAGAGATCTGATATACTAGCTCTTTAAATGGTCACCAGTAGAACAAGATGTCCCAGACTCATCATAATGCTTGTACACTGTAACCACAATTAAAATCTCTCATCCAATGAAAGACTGGATAAATAAATAGCCCCTCCATCATGGTTCAGCTCACCTCCCCAGCAAGCTCCTAACCTACTATATTTTTCTTTCCCATTCCCACCCAGTTCTGCAGAATCTGGACTTGGCCAGCACCTCATAACTCTGACCAGCTCAGGAAAAGGAGTCATTTCTTGCCTGGACATTGGACTGGGGGGTAAAAATGACCCAAACTGAATCAGTAAGTTAGTTCCAGTAAGCAGTTTCATTTTTCTTCTGTTTAAAAAAGTTGTACTTGGCTACAAGCCAGTGATTTGCCTAGAAATATGTTGAACACAAATGATGGTAAAACCAGGCTACACTGCGCTTCAAAACCCTTTTAGCGTGTTCTAGTATCTGTAGATGTGACTTAGGAATCTATTTGTTATAGTAAAATAGCTCCCAAACTTAGCCCACGGATTCTCTGGGTATAGTTTTCTTGCAGAAGTTAGAGCTTGTTTCTGTGTGCGATGTGTTGCTGCATTTCCAGTTATTCACAATCCGAAGCCCTGTGTGAATAAGTTGTTAGTTGCAGAGTGAACCTTTGGATGGGCTCGGCTTTTGAGTGGGGACTGGACAGACTGAAAGAAAAGACCTGTTTCTTTACCACTGAACTTTTCTGTGGTTTAAAATCGTTCCTGTTCTGCACTGGTGAAACCAAGACATTGTGAGGGGACTGGAACTGTTTGGGTTCTTGTACGTAGAACCAGAAAGACTGAGCCACTGTGAAGTAACCTTGAACGACGAAGGCAGGGATTTAAGGAATACTCTTAGTCTGAGTTATAGCTGCTCTGTAGAGGAGCTCTACCTGTCACTCATGGGCTGCAATACCCACAAACCACTTTAAGCACGAAGTGACTTGTTGAGCCATTAGTCCTGTTATTTTCCATAAATCTATTTCTGAATGGCAAGAGTTTTTCTTCACTGAGTACAAGCTAACCTGGATAATCTATCCTGTAATTCCAAATTTTCTCCATCAGGTTCTGGAGCAAAGAATAACAAAAAAAGCAACAAGTTATGAAAAGCTTGATAGAGTACAGATAAGAATGGATGGACAAGAATCACCCGTATCAACCCCCTCAGCCTAGAAAGGCAGAGGAAAATTGATCCAAAACCTTACTTTGCAGTCAAGATTTCCCTTTCATTTCAGTTTTCTTCAGAGCCACAACTGCAAACATCACAATTTTTGTGGGTTGTTGACACAAAGAACACAGGGCCATTTCCTTCCCCTTCACTTCTTGTCTGCAGTGGGTTCCACCAGCATCTGACTTAACAGTGACAACAGTGATAACAGTGATATTTCCTTTCAGCTGTCTCTAGTAATGTCTTTAAAGTAGAAACACCACTGCGTGACTCAATTTCAGCTTTGTCTTATGCTTGTATTTCCAACTATCCACCTAAACCAACCCTAAAATCACACCCAAACCCATTCCTAACCCACCACTGCAGCACAACGTCAGACAAAATGCAGTGTTCTGCTAAAGCTGCTGGTAAAAGCACCGAGTATAAAAGGATAACGTGACAGACTTGTGACTGTGCTGGTTGCTACTAGGGGGAATGAGTAGGTCACTCTTTTACTGACTCCTGCATCTTCCTTGAGTAAAACTTATCTGAAAACTGTGCTGTGAATTTGAATCTTTCTCCCTGGTCTTGAATAATTTATCTTAGGAAGGTGGGATGAGAATGCCAAGGTGTGTCTCTTAACTGCAGGTGGTGAGCATGGGCTCATGGTTTTAGTTCAGCTTTTGGCCAGGCAGGTTGATATCCAATGGGTATTCTCATATTTATGTAAAAAAATAAATCACAGTGCCTGTCTACGAGTGTTTGACCAAGACCTGTGCATCATTGTCCGGGCTACAAAGTGACTCAGCACAGCAGGAATGCCAGCTATGCAGAGAGGAATTCTTTATATCCCACCCAAGGGACATAAAGAGGGAATCTCTGACACATCCCTGTCTATCCTGCCAGACAGATTCTAGCTGTTGGACACAGGGGGATTTCCAAGTGAACTACAAAGCAGGGGGAGCAGGGGTGTGTTTTGCTTTGACTGTGCTGTAGAGCACAGCTAGTTTGCATCCTGGCTCTTTTTCTTTTCTCCTGTGTTTCTTTCACTGGTTTAACATCAGGAATTTGGGTTTGGCTTGTCTTCGGAAGCCTCTGTGACTAAGCTGAAATAATACAGGAGTGAAAGCTGAGGAATCAGATGGGAAGGGTTCAGCAGTGGACATGGGAGCTTTACTGTTCATGGGTCTTTCCCAAGCTAAATGGTTTCTGCAGCTGGAGCAGTGTCAGCATTCCTCACAAGTACAGCACATAACCCATAGCCATCTCTGCCACTGCTGATAGTCCAATGCTAACATTCTTGGCCATGTGCCTGTGGGGTGGTCTACTTAGCAACTCTGGGTACCATCAGTGTTAGGCACTACATGCTGCAACTCTACCGCATGTTTTATTCATGCACCTTGGTGTGCTCCCACCCCAACACTGCTACCTCCCAGCCCCAGTTTGTAGAGACACCAACGGGTCTGCCTGTTCCACCTCCATGAAAAAGAGGAGTTGACATGGGTGGTCTGGGAGCAGCAGCCACCAGCATCTCCAGGTTGCTGGGGTGGGGAGGAAGCCCAGACAAGAGACATTGGAGAGCATTTTCCTTCTTGCACCTGTGGGTTGTTAAGTGCCATCAGGTGAATGGGCATGGGCTTCTCCCACAGGTCAGTGTGCTGCTGCTGCTGAGAGATATTTATAAGGTTAGCTGGAGAAAATTGTGTGTGCCAGAGTGAGCAGAACAGCTCTGTGTGATGGGCAAAGAATCATGTGGCCAGGTGAGAATGACCATAATTTATTGAAAACCAGACTACATCTGTTTGAATTCAGTGGATTCTGTTTTTAGAAATAATCTGTAGCCACATTAATTCATCCCAGGCTGGCAAAGCTGGGCCACTGGGGAAGTTGTGGGCATTCCAGGAGGTGTTGGAGGTCCAGCTGAGCATGGTAGGTGGCTGCCCCTGAGTCACCACAGAGAAATCCTTCATCAAGCGCATGATGGGCAGTGTCCACTGGAGGAGGCTTCTGTCAGGCGAGGTGCAAACTTGTTTCTTGGAAACTCCAGGGTGTTTTCTCACTGGACACACATCAGTGTTCTACATCAGGGATGTGTTTGTGAGTATTTCTGTTTCTCTTGAGCTGCTGAGGTACACACCAGATGCTCCTTGGTTGCATCCTCGTTCTGTGAAGGCTGAAGAGATGCACATGCGTGTTTGAGGGTTTAACACTATTCCTTAAATATCCTCAAGATGTGAGGACATGCAGGGTAAAAATCTGTTTCTTCCTCTGTAAGAAAAAGTGATTGAGCTAGGTTTAACTTAGTATGTAATGAAACTCAAAATCAAGATAATACTCAAGGGCTCAGAGTTTAAAATGAGGCTGTGCAATGGGGCTCCTTTCTGTGTGCATCCAGTAGTGAGTGTGTGCCAAAAATGGGGATGTCCACAACATAGATCAGCATGGCTGTCACAGCTCACTCCCCAGTTAGCTACTGCAAACATGTTGGTGTTTGGGGGAAGCACTTTTTACTTGCTTTGCTTGCAAAGACCTTGGTTTCTTGACACACTCTGTCACGTAGAGAAGGGAATTGCTGGGAAAGAAAATCGCTGGGAGGGTAAAAGTCCCACTGGCCTCCTGCAGCACCATTCTATTCTCCATCCCCAGTGAGCTGGCTGGTATAGAGAGGTGATGGCAGAGAAACAGCAGTCAGGGGAATCATGGTGGCCTGAGAGGCAGATTCTACAGTCACCCGGATCCTTCCCTTCTCTGGGGACCACTGCTGGCAGGAGCTACAGATGCAGGAAGGGCAGGAGAGGGTAGCATGGGGAATGACTGGAGTTGCTTGGCTTCCTTCATTCCCTCTCCATCACTCACTCTGTATGTGAGCTTGGAAAGGCCTCTGTACAGCAGTAGGGACAGGAACACTGAGGGGCCAGCTATAGGGACAGCCTCAGTAGGGGGGAGCACTGCTCCTTGCATGAATCAGCAGAGAAAAGGAGGAAGGTCTTGTCCCCTACCCGTGAGTGTTTTCCAGGATGTTTCTGAAGTGCACAGAACCCAAAAGTGCCATTTAGAGCTAAAAATCTAGAATAAAGATAAAACATGTAGGCATGTGAAATAAAATCAAACTTAACACATGGCATAAGGGGTTTGTGGGCTGTATTTAAGTTTTTGAAGGCCATCAGTTCTGCTGCATATACAATGCACCATGAGATATAAAACACCTAAAGCAGCAGAATCTGAGTGATGGTGTACTTGAGACAAATTCTTCTCTCTTATCTGAACACTGTCTATCTGAACCTGATAACTTCAGTGGGAATAGTCCTGTGGACATCAGCCCAAGGGGAGGTTGGTCCTGAAGCCTCTGTGCCACTGGTAGACAGAAGCAGGGCTTCTAAACCGCAGTCTGGCAGCTGTATTGCGAATAACACCCCTTTAACCCTCCCGCAGCAGAAGGGGTCTGCATTATTCATTATGACTTGTCTCTGTCCAGTTGGAGTTGCAGTGATAAATCTAGCTTATAAGGCACTTACAAAGATGGGTGTGGTGTGCTGATAGCATTCATGATTAAATGCTTTCCTGTGTCAAATATAGCCTGTAATATACTACAAACAGGCAGTCGATTTTTATACAAACTGATCTGGCTGCTATCAGACTCTGACATTTTATACTAATACTTAAAATAAATCTAGAAACAGGAAAGAAAGTACAGAATTATTGTTTTAAGCTAACTGTGAGGGCTTATCTTCAAAGTGGCAGAGTTTCTATTGTATTTAAAGAAACTGGTCAGTATACTAGCATAAAGGTTAGCAGTACGCATGAAACGGGAGGTGAGCTCCAGCCTCAGTTTTCACTTTTGATATGGAGCCTCCGAGATGCTTTTTATTCTAATGAGAAGGCTTATATACTTTTGTTCCATTTGATCTTTTTTTTCCCACGCCTGACAACTTTGCTCCTGTTGAAATAACCGGGAGATTTGCCATGCCTTGCAAAAGGGCTGGGATGTGTCCACATGCACTGGAATCTCAGTGCCATTGGGGGGTCTACTTAGACAAGGGCTAGGGAAATGGGAACTAACGTTAGCAGTCTTTTCGGTCTGTGTCTTACTGCACGTAACTTCTGCACAGCTTTCGAGTTCCCAGTTTTAAAGGCCAAGGGGTTCAGTCCCCTTCAAAAATGAAGACAATTTTCTAACTGGAAGTGCTCACCTTGATGGGTACTTGTCCACAGGAACAGAGTGAGGATTGGGGTGATAGCGTTTCCCACCACGAGCCTGTTCTCAAGCCTGTGGATAGTTTTGTGCTGTAGCTGTTCCTCATGTCTTTTTTTCCTACAAGTGGAAATAGCTGGCACTGACACGCTGCAGTCAGTCATGAATACACGGAAATGCGAGGCTTAGACACAAAATGACTTTTCTGTCTCTCCACTACAGAAATTGGAAAGTTCTTCAAACTCTGAAAATTCAGGGACTTGAAACAATGGAGCAAGAGACTGTTCCCAAAACATGTGTGATCCTAAAATGCCCATGGAACTTATGAGGCACAGCCTGTTCCTGTTACTACAATCCTGTTACCATGGATTGTTACTCTTCTCTACGGCACCAAACCTGTGAAGCAGGAACAACTTAAACCTGAGAGAGGTGACCTACCTGCACGGTTGCTGATTGGTTTACATGTCCCCCAATATTTTTGACAACACAGCTTTAGTAGACTGTTGGTCTGGCTTTGTCAGCTGAAAGTGGTGGGGTTTGTCTTCAACTGACTAATCTGAAATTCAAACCCCATTTTATTTATATTATCAAAATTACTCTGAACCATTTTGAGTCAAGCCAGGTTTAAGATGTTGTATGTGTGTGCATGTGTGTGGCTGGTGAGAGGCTGATGGCTGAGATAAACCTTTTCTAAGGATTGTATCAGAGCAATTTTTTAGTAGCAATTCATGTGTACCTTCCAGCAGTTTAATTATCCCTCAGGAAAAGCATCACTCCAACCTTTCACATTTTGATATCATCTGAATAAATTAAATATCTGTCTCTTCATTTATAGAATCATAGAATCCTTAGGGATTGGAAGGGACCTCGCAAAATCATCCAGTCCAATCCCCCTGCCACAGCAGGATCATCCAGGCCAAGTCACACAGGAACACATCCAGGTGGGTCTGGAACATCTCCAGAGAAGGAGACTCCACAATCCCCCTGGGCAGCCTGTTCCAGTGCTCTGTTACCCTCACTGGGAAGAAGGTCCTTCTGATATTGATAGGGAACCTCCTCTGTTCCACCTTGCACCCAGTGCCCCTTGTCCCATCACCAGATGACCTTGAGAGGAGCCTGCCTCCATCCTCCTGACACTCACCCCTCAGATTTATAGATGTTAATGAGGTCCCCCCTCAGGATCATTTTTTAGCTGAAAGAAAGCAAGGAGAATATTTCTAGTGCAAGTCCATTTTAGTTTCCTCTGGCAGACTGGTGTTCTAATTAGAGTTAGCTGGTACAGTTTGTTTATGCAAAGATTCTGCATTCCAAGGTGAAGCTGGTTCCCAATATATGAAAATTATAACTAAAAATGTAAATGATCATAAAATCACACGAGTTCCTTCAGCATGGAAATTTGGTGTGTCCTGTCAGCAGGCTGGGTTTAATGCACTGTGATGGCAAGGGGTGAGGCAAAACTGAAGTTAAAAATGCCTGAGTGACAGCACTCCACCCAGATAAGGCCACTGCTTAGACAAACTTTGGAATGGCTCAATGCAAGCGCTGTGCCAGGAACACACGCTCCACTGCATCCAGGAGTGATTTTCAATCAATCCAGCCCTTAAGAGGTCAGCAGTAGCAACAGCCTGCAGGCTTGCTCTCTCCTCTCAACACAGGAAGGGCTCATGCCACTCCTGAATCTGATTTAGGTCTTTTTTTTCTTGAAACCTCTACCTTATTTATAGAATCCCAGAATAATTTATACTGGAAAGGACCCCTGGAGGTCATCCAGTCCAACCCTCTGCTCCTGGCAGAGCTGACCTAAAAGCCAGATGAGGTTATTCATGGCCTTGTCTAGTCCAGTTTTAAAAGTATCTGAGGGTGGAACTTCCCCGATCTCTCTGTCTGAGTTTAACCACTCTTACCTGAGTTTTTTATCTCTTTATACTTGCTGAGAATTTTCCTGGATGCAGCTCATGGCCATGGCCTCTTGCTCTTTGGCTGAACAGCTCTGAGAGAATTCGGACTGTAGGACTCCTGTAAGCAGATGAAAATCACCACCCAGTCCCACTCTACCCCAGACTTTTCTTCTTCAGGCTAGGCAAACCCAGCTTCCTCAGCCATCCTTGAATGTCACCCCCCACAGTCTCTGTGGCCATCCCCTGGGTTTGGTCTAACTTTTTACTGGGAAAGCTAAAAGCGGACATGAGGGTCCCTCCAAATGAGCCCTCACAACTGCAAACTGCAAGGGGACAGCCAGTTCCCTTAAGCTGCTGGCTGCTCCGTGTTGGGGCAGCCTGGCGTGTGCTTAGCTTTCCCTGCCTCAAGGGCGCACTGCTGACTCATGATCTACAGGTCCTTTGCCTCAGGTCCCGCTCTGCAGAGCAGCTCCCTCCCCAGTAGTTCTCCAGCTTGCTTCTGTCCCATGTGAAGAACACTGCATATGTTCTGCTGAGCCTTAAGAAGTCTCTGTCAGCCAGAAGGGATCTACAGTGTATGCATCCTCAGCAAACCCTTCGCCCCTTCCTCCCAGAGGAAGGTCTTTTCTATGTTTCTGTCTTCAAACTTTACCTTTCTGACTTCTGCTGGAAGCCCATGGGCAGGAAACTATCCTGTGTCCTGAAACTCTTGCTTCCTAACTGCTCTGCATCACAGAACATCTGTGCTTTGTGATCAGCCTGCATTCGAGTGGTTGCTCTTGGATAAGATTTAGCTGTTGCTGCTCAGACGAGGCAAGTTCAGCTCCTTTAGAGGACACACTACCCTGTGCTAGGCCAAAATGACAACCCACCAATGAATAGGAAGGAAAACAGCCTAGTTTTCTTCAGGCCTCTGGAGAAAGACTGAATAATTAGAGAAAACTAACTGAAGGTGTACCAGGAAAAATGCTGGCAGTGTCATGCGAGAAACTGGCAAATGAGAAATTGTCACCATAAGGGGTCAGTTAGCTCTTCCTGACCTTTCTGCTGTCATCCCATAGATGTGTGGCATAAACAAGACCCTACGTCAGCTCTTGAAGATAGAATCATTAGGGATTGGAAGGGATCTCGAAAGATCATCCAGTCCAATCCCTCTGCCACACACAGCAGGTTCTCCTAGGCCAAGTTGCACAGGAACACATCCAGGAGGGTCTTGAACATCTCCAGAGAAGGAGACTCCACAACCGCCCTGGGCAGCCTGTTCCAGTGCTCTGTTACCCTCCCTGGGAAGAAGATCCTGCTGATATTGATATGGAACCTCCTCTGTTCCAGCTGGCACCCATTGCCCCTTGTCCTATCCCCAGATGACCTTGAGAAGAGCCTGGCTCCATTCTCCTGGTATCCACCCCTCACAGATTTAGAGACATGAATGAGGTCACCCCTCAGCTTCCTCTTCTCCAAGTTCAAGAGACCCAGCTCCCTCGGCCTTTTTTATAAGGGAGTTGTTCTACTTCCTTCATCATCTTTGTTGCTCTACTCTGGACACCCTCCAGCAGCTCTGTGTCCTTCTTGAACTGAGGGGCCCAGAACTGGACACAATACCCCAGATGCAGTCTCATTAGTGCAGAGTAGAGGGGGAGAAAGAGCTAACCACCCTCCTTCTGATTCCCCCAGGATGCTGTTGGCCCTCTTGGCCACAAGAGCACATTGCTGGCTCATAGCCATCCTGCTGTCCACTAGGACCCCCAGGTCCCTTTCTCCTCCACTGCTCTCCAACAGGTCAGTCCCAACCTATACTGGTCCCTGGGGTTGTTCTTGTCCAGATGCCAGATTCTACACTGACCCTTGTTGTACCTCATTCCATTTCTGTCTGTCCAGCTCTCTAGATGGGGAAGGTTGTATAAATATCTCGTTCTCCTGCTGTTGGAAAGTAAGAGAAACCTCTGGGCATATGTTCACAAGAAGCTAGGAAGCATTCATTATCTGGGAGTATTTTCTTTTGTCACAGGTGACAGAGAAAACACCAGAGGACTGAAATTTGTACTGAATGCCATGTCTCCTGTTCCGTTGATAGTATTCAGGAGAATGATAATGGACTCTATCGAGAAGGCAAGACTTTGAGGAAAACCAGGACATTTACACACCTGATGGAAGCTCTTCCAGGCTTCTCCCTGGAGAAGAGATAGTGGTTGGCCACAGGCTGTGTAGCAAACAGCTGAATATACAGACTGTGATCTCTGAAATTCTTACTTGAGGTCCCAGACTTTTAAGGAAGTCTTGCACAATTTGTGGAAAACTCTTAGCTTGTCACTAGCAATGCTGAGGTGTCCCTCGCTGTCTGTTCTCGTGTGACCTAGGCGGTTTTGCAGTGTGCTCAAAAATGAGTCTGAGATTTTTTAAGAAGTCTTTAGATTGTCAATGGTTATCAGTATGTGATTACTATCCTAGTTAGAAAAGGACTGGTATTCATATTAAAATCCATGAGAGTTCTGCTGTTGAATTCAGCTGGGGTTGATTTAATGTCTTAATCACTAATAATAACTGAATTTTCACGAGGTCAGTTGAGAGAGAAGAGCAGAGATGAAATGGTTCCCTCTGTTGTAATTATATCCTAGTTGTGTGTTCGTCCTGCAGTAAGTGAACCTTAGAGCAGGGGATGAATGTGGGAAGTGTGCCAAATCCTCCTGTTCATGGCACCATGATGAGGATGTTAGGGGAACCCTCAGTGCCTGAGTCACAGCAGACCACCAGTGGCACTGGATTTGGGTGAACTGAAAATTGTTGCTGCTGATGGCAGTAAAGAGAAATCCTGGCCAGAGGCACTAAGGTTGCTGGCTTCAAGGGTCAGGCTCAGAGGTGAGAGACTGATCTAATTTCTGGGATTTGACAAAAACAACACATTTAGATTAAGAAAGAAAAAAAAAGGAAGAAAAAACCCAGTGTAAGTTAAAAAAAAGATAGCCTGAAGCGTCTGGAAGGGCCTTTGCCAGACGTCCTCAGCAGTGCAGTTCTCACTGTTCTGAATCACTTCTTTACTGTTTGTCTTGAGCAAAGCCCTTTGTCATTATGTTAATACTGATTGAATCATGACAATCATAGCTGGTAGGTCTCCAAGGCAATGATAACAAAAATTAAGTGGTGTACAGATTGCATCTATGAAAACACATTGGAGAATCAGGGAATATGACAGGAGCAGGTCATGCTGCAGTTTTGCTCTTGTAACTGCTGTTAAAAACAAACTCAAAGAAACCACAAGGCTAGACCTGCTTCTGCTGCAAGCATTTAATAATGATTTGTGTAATAAACTTGGGCTAGTTTGTTAACACAATCCCGTGTAGTGGTGAGGATTTGACAGCCACATCATTACATTGCAACTTGGCTTGAAGGTGGTGGGAGACACACTCATTGTGTTTTAGCTCATTTATGTTCATTAGCAAGTGCTAAGTCATCAAAGCAATGTTTGTCTTCTGCTAAGTGAAGCTGTAGTTCTTTCACCTTGCCCCAGCATCATTCAGATGTGCGACAAAGTTGTTCCGTGTGGCACCTCATCTCCTAGAGAGAGCATGAGTTGGGATCATGAGGCATTAGGCACCCTTCCCCTGGTTTTTCAGTTGTTTTAATTACCTGCAGAGCTGTAGCAGTGGATTGGAGGAGTCTAGGGGGCAGGTGGTGGAGCCGCTGCCTGCAGTGCCAGTACAATACTTCATCAGGCTTAGGTCTCCAACCTTAGACTAGAGCTTGCTTAGATAAGGTAGCCAGCACTAGCAGAGGAAAACCCTGCAGTGTGATTCATGTGTTACCTGAAACAATGTCACAGCACCGTTTCAGATTAGAAAACGTAATTACCCTGATCAGCTGTTTACAGAGAAATTGTTTGAAGCTTTCCAAAGACATTGTTTGCAGTCGGGGCAGTATCGCTCCCATTGTGTGTTTTGTGTACTGGCCACATAGATAATGATGGGAGCTCCCAGAAAATGACCCTCCCTCAAGAGCATCAAAGTTCTCAAAGTGTTTATAACCCTGCTGTGCAATCTCATGCAAGAGGCAAAATGTAGCAGCCTTTAAATCCACGACTATTAAGTTCATTATGTTTTAATTTGAAAATTGGATGCTCAGCTTTTCGAGGATTTATGGCCTCACACTCCACACACCAAAGTCAATGGGAGTTTTGTCCTTGGTTTCATTTGGAAAGGCATTAGGTTCTTGTGATGTAATATTTGATCTCCTGGCAGTGAATTTGAGAAATAACTAGATCTGAGTAGTTACCAAGAACATTTAGAGCTAATCAGATCAAAACCCTACAATTTTGAGGGGAAAGCAGGAGAGCACCAGAAATTCAGGGCCACTAAATGCCATGGGAAGGCATCATGTGTTGACAGAGTCAGAACTGTTCTAACCAAGTCCAAGCTGGGAAAAACTTGTCTGATGAGCAGAGCGGCTCTGAAGACCTGGTGTTTGATTTTAAATCCAGTTCAAAACCGATGCCTAGCTGAAATGTTACAGCACCCTGCAGCCAATTTGAGAGTCAGATCTCTCACTGTTGTAATCTAGAGGTAAAATCTGATTGGAAACTTCTGAGTACTGGGGATTGCTACACAGACAGGCTTAGATTTTCTTCTTCACACTAGTATAAGGCTGCTGAGAGTGGAGAAAGGGAGCATTAGCAGTAGCTGTACTGTATTGGTTTTTCTGGAATGTAAAACTTTTCTAGAGGGAGGAGATTTGCAAATTAATAAATTTAACATGGTGACAAAAGCCCTGGAATGTGTGCAAATGAAGAAGACATCCATAACCTTAACTGTGCCTTGCCCAGACAGCTGAGGAGCCCATGTCCTTCACCACCTTCTAGTGCTTTTCAGATGTGCTTTCTGAGCTTTGTTACATCCTTAAGTAAACAGACCCTGGCTCCTCTTAATCTCTAAAGATGCTTGGAAATAGCAAGTCTTGCAGAGGCAGGGCTTTTTGATATTTAATTTGCTGATTTTCAGCTGTTACAGAGGAGCTTTGGGCTTGCATACAATGTGCAGATTAATGGGATGCTTTTATTATGAAGAATATACTGAAATGTGGTGTATGCTGCTCAGAAAGCTGGCTGAGCTCAGCTTGCTCAAAGTGCCAGCAAGCTAATCTGCTATCCAGCGACAGAACTGGACCAGGACATTCTCTCCTGTGAAGGTGCTGGTGGTTAATCGCATGCCCTGCATTGCTGTGATTCATAGATTCATAGAATGGTTCAGGTTGGAAGGGATCTTAAAGATCATCTAGGTCCAACCCCCCTGCCATGAGCAGGGACACCCCGTGCTAGACCAGATTGCTCAGGGCTCCATGCAATCTGACCTTGTGATGCTGTCACAAAGCTGGTGCAGAGATTCATGTCTGCAAAATCTGGGATACAAACCAGTAACTAGCCTGGGAGACGAGCCCAGGGAAAGCTTTCTGTCAAACTTGCTGTAAAGCATTTCTTAACTATCGCTTTTCAATGGCCAGGGAGAGACTGTAATAGTAATTCCTCACATTTCTTTGCCAACAAAAAGCAGCAGTAGTTTTAGTTTTCTCTGAAAACTACTGGATTGTGTGCAGCTGTGCAGACGTCCAGAGAGCTGCCAGAGCCATGAAGGCACCCCCCCCACCCACCCAGTCATGTCTAAGCAGTGGTATCAGAGATCTCCTCCCCCTTCGCCCTCCCTTCACTCTGCCTTCCTCCACCTCCAACCTTCCCCTAAGGGCCCCCTTCCTGGAGGCTGTACCAGAAGCAAAGGCAGATCCTTTCTTAAATTAACCATAATGACTGGGAGACCTGTTGACTCCCCACTACCAAGACCTGTGTCAGAGATCTGCCCTGTGAACCCATCTTGAGCTGGAATTGTTGGGAATTAAATGCATGCTGCTCTCCATTACACTGGTTTTACACTCCCAGAGGTAGGTCTCACCTTCTCTGCCGAAGAGGTGTGGAAATGTCTCAGCTGGCACACCTGCAGCACACTGCCACTCTGGTGTTGATTCTGTCACAAGTCTTCCACTCAGTTTTGGCGATCAGGTTACAGTATTTTCACGTCTCTGAGTTGTCAGTAAGGAAGAGATCCTTGTCTCTCTGTGCTCATGACAGCATTGCATAAAGTCACTTCCTACATCCAGTATGGTGAACTGGAATCTCTCCTTCCACAGAAGGGCCATATCCTCCCTTCAGCTGCTTGCAGAGCCTGGGCGTGTTAAATCCATGTTCATTCGTGGCCTTACAGAGGTGAGATATTCTCCTGGTCTCCATGTGAAGTATCCATCCAGGCAGAATCTATCTGTGAAATCCAGAGTTCTCTTTCCACATGTGGAGTAGATTTCCAGTATCCAAAACAGAGATTTCTTTAAAATGGGACAGAATGAAATTCCCAAGGGATTGAACCCATGGAATTGAGCCTATTTCTCCCATTCACAGAACAGCGTAGACACAGCCAGTGGATGCACATACAGGTAGGAGTGTGGCAAGAATATCCAAGTGTTTGCTGCACTGGAAGACACTGAAAATGTGAAGGGGTCTGAAAAACGGGTATTTAATGCACTGATCTTCAGAGCCTTCACAATGAGGCATTGTTAGATATAGGATCTGCTAAACAATGAGTCCTTGATAGGACATAATACCTATTGAGAAGCTCAGCTTTGCACACTTGCTCTTAAAACATCCTTAGCTCAACTTAAATTTACCTTTGTGGGACACAATGCACATGTGACAGACAGCTGCATTCACTCATCTGCTTTATTTAGATCTCTGTCAGCCTAACCTACTGTCTGCTGTAAGGCTGAGGTTGTTCTGGGTTCTTGAATCGACACTATTGATAGTAGCTTTTGAAATTGTCACTCTCAGATGCTACAGGTGACATTGAAGTAACACTGAGGTGAAGCCCGGAGAGCTGTGGGACCATGCACTGGTTTTGCCCAGTTGCCTTTGGGGCATAACTCAAATGCCCTGCTGGGACAGTTTCTCCTTTTAAATAAGAAACCCATTTTACAGCACACACTGTACTTTTTCTACCGGCCGTTAGAGATCCAAAAGTACTGTTTGTTGTTAGCAATCAGTCAAGCACCGCCTGTTACTGCAGGCTGACAGCCAAGCTGGCAGGTCTGGCAAAGGTATAAGAATCCAGGATGCGGTATCCTGACTGTACGTAATGTACTCTGCCAGCCAGGCAGAGGCTTTCCACGGTGTGTCCCCATGCTTGGTGTTCCCCTTGTACAGCCACAAACACAGGGAAGGTTTTCACCAGAAACACTTTGTTCTGCTCAGATTTCTGACCCTGGCACTGCCTTACAAATAGAGTTGCTTTATAAACTTGCCTTTCAAACTGTACCAGTCTCTCCTGACAGTACCTGAATAAAAGCAGCAATGTGGCATGCACTGTCCCTGTATAACTGTCCATTCTCCTACACTGAAAAGTAGTGACTCAGGACTCCAAAACCTATAGAAGTCTTTCAGAGTTCTCTGATGCCATGGAGGAATGTGATTTGGTCTAGGTGATCCTGCTGTGGCAGGGGGATTGGATTAGATGATCTTTCAAGGTCCCTATTGATTCAGTGATTCTGTACATTTGTTCAGAGGATTTTAGAAGATCTGTTGACTATTCACACAACCTAAAAAGAAATTTGAAAGCAGTGGGGTTTCTATAAATTGTGGGTTTGCATTGTTGCTGTTTACAGCAGTTTCTGGAACTCTCAGGTGGAAATACATTTGCTAGCTGTAGGAAGTGATGAGAGGGAGCAAATCTGTAGTGGAGCCAGACAGTTCCTTGTAGTAGTCAAGGGTTTAATTAGAGGAAAATATTACCTGGCTCTCAGATACAAGTTCTTCCCAGGAGCTGAGTGGTTCATGATTCTGATTTTTTTCTGCCATAGTGAAGTGCAAAGCTAATGAAGAAAGAGAAAGGAGAAGATAGGAAGGACTAAGTGAGCAAGTTCATGCTTGTCCTTTGGACAAGCCTGTTCTTGTGACCCTAAGGCAACGGTTCGCACAGCACTTGAAGCAGGAATGCCAGGCTGACCTTTCAAGGAGTGGAACTTGGGCAGCAGGAGAACTAATTGCTGGTGTGATTGGCCAAGTGATCATCAGAACGATCTCAAAATCCCTTCAGCATGACCTTGATTTTGATCAAGCTCAGGGGTGAGGAGGAAGTAATGCATTTACCTATGTGTCTTCTTGAGCAGTTAACAGAATAGGTGGAAATGTAGAATCTGCAGATGATCTCCTGGAATCCTGGAAACCTTAAGCCATAAGGAAAAGAAAAGGAGACCTTAGCTCAAAACTTGAGCAGAGGATTTTTTACTCGTGGCCTTTGGGAGCCTGTTCATAGCTCACACACACTGCTAATTTAGGTGCTATAGTCGAGAGACAGATGGATCCAAGTGTTACAGCTATTTCTAGTCCTTTATAAGTCCCATTTATCCCTTCCCTCCTGTGGTGCTAATTCAAAATGACACTGGATATTTCTGGTTTTGATAGTAAAAAATACAGAACAGCCTTTTAAAAAGCCATCCCTTTCTGTTCTCAGGCAGCCTGATTATCTGTGACTGAAGAGGGTGAAAGTAGTTGGCCAGTAAATAATGTACTTGGTGAGGTGGCAGACACAGGGTCTGTGGATTGGCATGCTGGGCTGCCAAGGTGAGCACCCTCAAAGTCCCACTGAAAAGGGTCTGTTTCTCTTTGCTCTCTGGCCACCTCTCTTTCCAAGGTCATGAGGTTTTCCTGGGAAAATTAGGACATCTTTTCTGTTAAAGACTCATGTATCTTGACTGTCATTCTCAACAGTTTGTAGGAAGGACAGAATTTAATCTAGCTAAGGATGAGACTAAGTGCTAATGTCTGTTTATTTTTAGAGAAGAAGCTAACTGCTTTATAATTTGCCTTTTGTTTGCTTTGTTTGCACAGTGTTTTCAGAACTGGTTTCCTAAAGGTTAAAGGAGAGTCACAGAGGCTTTAAGCATAAATCTCAGCCACCCTCTGTGCTGAGCTTTACCAGCTCAGTAGCACCTTCTAACGGGGATGCCTTTACTATCACCACATCCATCTTGTACTTCCAGCTGCCTGGTGCAAACTGGAAAGGAGGGGCCCAGAACTCACTGCATCCAGGTTTTACAGTGCTTCCACTCTGTGCTGGATATTACAGGCAAGGGGAAAAAAGCCTGTTTGAATTATCAGAGTACAAGTTTGCATAAGCAACAACTTATCAGATACCCGTGTTGTAAAAGAATCGCCAAGGAACACATTTCATGTGCTTTATAGCTCGTTGTTTTTCAGCTGTCATATCTGAAATGAAAATGTAATGGTTTGGAATAATTTCTTCATGAAAACCTCAAAGAATTTAGGGGTCTTTGCTTTAAAAATCTTTGCTTGAAAAGCATCTGTGACTTTATGAAAAGTCCAGTAGAGGTGTATGCTATTTTCACACACTGATGTAAACAGGACTGGCTGATTTGTAGCCACAGAATCCCCTACAATTCTGTCTGAGCACACGGCAGTCTTCCTTAATTCTTTGACACCACCTTTAGAAAACAAAGGTGCCTCTTCTGCAGATAACTGCCGTGCACATGCAGCACAAGGAAACCTGCCCAAGGTCACACAGCATGTCTGTGGTGGATTGGAAACTCCAGTAGCAGCAGCTTGTGTTCTAGTTTAGTCGGCTAAACCAAGGACGTGCAAACTGTCCAGACTGGGATCTCACTCCTTGTCTAGAGTTTGGTGCATGTGATCTGCAGGTTTCCAGCTGTGACCCCAGCATAGCTGTGTGTGGATGCTTGTGGCTCTTCCTCCTCCAGCCTCCCTTGTACCAAGCATGTCTTCCACTGCCAAAAAATCCTTGTGCTTACAGCTGCAGCAATTTTGCACTCTCTCCCCAAAGCTCCACATTGCAGCATGGTGAGGACATGTGGACTTGACAGATAACCAGCTCTGTGCTTCTCTAGGGACTAGGTCAGCTTGATGTGCCCAGGCTGACTGCCTTCCAGGGCTGACAGTGTTAGTTCCAAGCTTCCCTGGTCACTATTGGATTTGCTTATGCAAAAAAATCTTACAGGGAATCACCATTGCCACATCAGCGTGTGCTGTGATGATGTGGCTTGACATCCAGGCTTGGGGATGAGTGGCTTGAAAACTGCCCAGCAGAAAAGGGCCTGAGGGTGCTGGTAGACAGCCAGCTTCACAGGAGCCAGCAGGGTGCCCAGGTGGCCAAGAAAGCCAACAGCATCCTGGCCTGAATCAAGAATAGCATGGTCAGCAGGAGAAGGGAAGTTCTCGTGCTCTTGTACTTGACCTTTGTGAGGCCTCAAGTACTGTGTTCAGATCTGAACTCCTCATTATAGGACAGACATGGAGATGTTGGAACAGGTCCAGAGCAGACCTACCAAGCTCGTGAGGGGTTTAGACCAGTCGTCTGAGGAGAGGCTGAGGCAGCTGGGCTGGGTTAGTTTGGAGAAGAGAAGGCTGAAAGGTGACCTCCTTGTCCTCCACAACTCCCTGAAGGGAGGTTGTAGAGAGGGAGGTGTTTGCCTCTTCTCCTCGGTGACTGCTGACAGGGGCACTGGTCTAAAGTTCAGGCAGGGGAGGGTTAGATTGGATCTTAAGAAGAAATTCTTTACAGAAAGAGTGGGCAGGCACTGGAATGGTCTTCCCAGGGAGGTGGTTCAGTCCCCATCCCTGGAGGTATTTAAGAAACATGTAGACACGGTGCTTCATGACAGGCTGTAGTGGCAGCATGGAGGGGCTTTTTTTGTGGTTCTCCATCAATCAGGTATTTAGGTTTTTGTTGGTGTGAGGATGATTGGATTCAGTGATCTAGGAGATCCTTTCCAACCAGGATTATAATGAGAATCTATGATTCTGTGGTACTGACTGTAGTATTGCCCGGCAAGCCCTGGGCATATTTCACACCCTATGGAGCTATTACCCTGCAGGTTTTGTGACTCCTAGAAATGAAAGATAGGGAAAGGGAAGAGAGAAGCAAGCCAGCTGCTGCAAAACCCATGTAGTAAGCATCCTCTGGCCTAACTCACTCGATACTTCACCACTGACCTTGAGTTAGCGTTGTGTGATGGGAATGCTGCAGATCTGGAGAAGAGAAGAACACCAGCAGGCTAGAGGGCAGGGGAAGACAAACAGGAAAATAAGAGTAGAAGCGAGGGGAGAGGCAAAATCAAGGTGGAGATGTTCAGTGTTTCTGTTACAGTCCGTGGTCTTATTTAATCCTCCTCTTAAGAAACTACATCCCACTTTGAGAACTGCTTCTGCATTGAGGAATGGCTTAAAGAGCTAGATTGGCACCGCAAGGAGAAGGACCAGAGTAGGGAGAGGCACCTTGCTTATTGTTAGTGCTGTGAATCACTGTTTTATGGGCAAGCTCAGCATTTTGTGTGGAGAAAGTATTTTCCTTTGAGGTAGAGGACAAAGAAGAGCTGCGTTTGTTGCTGGATCTTGCAAATTCCACAGACCTTGGGATAGGATTAGTGGGAGCAGTGTGAATTACTCCCTAGTTAGTTCTGTGACTGCTAGAAATCTCTATGGTGCAATTAAAACTTGACTATTGGAGTAAGGAGTGAGGCCAGGATTCTACAGCTTAGAAAATAAGCTTCAATTTTTAATCTTGTCTGTAATGGATCCTATAGGAGCTGCAGGTTTCTAATGATAAGTTCAGACAGTGAGTTTGGAAATGTACTTGGGTCACTAGGCAAAACTGCTGCCTCCAGCCCTGCTAAATAAATTCTAGGTAGTTTCATAATTGTATATATACATATATCATACACCAAAGACTTCATCCATCTTTAGCCTTTAATCACTGCTTTGAGGTGATCATGGTCCTCAATCTTTCCATAGCTTTTTAGTTCCTACTGTCCTAAATCCAGAGTCC
Source organism: Upupa epops (assembly GCA_013397515.1). Taxonomy (NCBI): domain Eukaryota; kingdom Metazoa; phylum Chordata; class Aves; order Bucerotiformes; family Upupidae; genus Upupa; species Upupa epops. Next base: position 342,070 of record VZRI01006118.1, read on the forward strand.
AACTCCAATGCTAAGCTTAACCTAGGCTTGTGATATGGTTGACAGATTCCCTGTTAACAAACTTGAAGCCCTTGGCTACTACCTCCAGCTTTTTGTTGGGCATTGCACGCTGACTTCTGCTCCAACTGGTTCTAGCCCCACATTTATAGCCCATTGAGCCAACCCTGTCAGTGCTGGTTGTTTCAACACCAGTCTGCATTTTATCCACTTCAGGCATCTCTCTTAGGCATCTATCTCACATAGACCTCGAGGTATTGTAAAACTCGGTGATAAAGCTATCTTTTCATCTCACATTGTGCCCAGCTGGAACATAAACCCAGCTCTAACTGTAAGGCACAGCACAACAAACTCCTGTTTGTGCCAGAATTCAGCAGAAGCCATTCACCCTTTTGGCTTAGTCTTCATCCTACTGCTGTAGTGTTGCACATCCAGTAATAGAACTGGCTCTGTCCTGGACTCTAACTGTGGACTGTTATGTTTATACGGGTGATGGCTGAAGTTGCCAGACCCTGAAGTCTGCTTTTTGTAGCATTCTTTATGCTGCAAGCTGTGCAGGGTCACTCAGCTATGATTAAGCCTTAACCCTGCGTATTACAAAGGTTAAGACTGTTCACTGCTTGATCCTACGAGATGAAGGTTCAGTCTGATGGGGGTGAATCTTTTAAAGCAAGATATTTTTAAAATATCTTGGGTTCAAGCTAGGTAAAGCTTTTCACAACTGAGTGTGGAAGATGTGTGTTTGTGCTAGGTCCTGCTTGTCACAGCTCCTCTGGGTACTGACAGAGGAAGATTTCTTGTGGATAGAAGTCTTTGGGCTGCCATGAAGATGTGGTTCATTTGTAAAAGAAGAATTGAGGTTGTAATTGGTTGTGGTATCATTGGTCTTTTTGGGGCAGCTGGGATGAACAATGAATTCAAGAGTTTCAAGATAGTCGAGAGTTACATGAGGTTGAGTTTAGGTTTAGGATTAGGATAACTCCAACAGAGGTGGCTTTATAGTTAGAGAGATAAAGCTCTTAGAGATAAAGTGAATATCAGAACATTAACATATTTAAATAACAAATATGTGCTATTTTTATTTCTGCTGTAGGAAGGATTTCTGGGCTGCCATGAGGATGTTCTGGGGATTAGGGTAAGGATTCTGGACAGCCAGGGCTAGATACTTTTCTGAATCATTCAAATCATTGCAAGGTTATGGGCTTTTGCTAGTCATGAGAAAAACCTTCTGATTAGTGCTGTGGCAGGTAACGGTCACTGGGATAAGGTTCAAGGTTACTTTATGCCTAAACACAGCTTTATTCTCCCTCCATTTGCCTGTGGACAGCTTCACATGCGCTTCCTGTTTGTGACTTTTCTAAAAACAAGTACAAACAGGAACAGTTCTGGTGCGAAGGGTCTTCAGGTGTGGAGAAAACTGGGGTCTCTGCTAGAACTACGTAGTTCTGCACCTATTCATCTGGAATTTGGAAATGCTAGAAGTAGAGTGAGAAAATAGCTAGAATGCAGTGCTTTATGCTTGGTTTTGATGTTTCAAGAGTAAGCGTTGCAGCAGAGCTGCAGCTCTTTCCTGGTGCCTGTTTAAGCCATGCCTATTTTGTTAGAAAATGGCTTAATTGTCCAGGGTGAAGAGTTAAAGTTTATTTTTACGCCGCTCTGTTTTTAGCTGCAGATTGACAAAACCGACTAGTAGTGGAAGCCCCTTTGTATGAAACATCCCTTATCGTATTTGTCCCTCGAGCATATCGTGTGCCAAATTATCATTCCTAATAGGATGGTTGACTTTCTGGGCAGAGGAAACATCTTGATAAGTTTGCTAAATATGTTATGTCAGAGAAAGTGTAGCGTGGATCTATTATCATCCGCATAAGGACACGCTCAGTTCAGCTCTGAAGTGCCAAATTCCCTAAGCTCACCTATCGAGCAGCGTGTTATTCACAGCCTCTGATTATCCAACTGTGTACACTTGGCTGCCATTTTTTTCGGAGACACTTACGCAGTGGCGTTTTGCAATGACGTCAATTCTTTTCCTGTCTGACCTAGAAGACTACAGTGACTCAATGCTGGCCAGGCAGCCTTAAAGATTAAATCGAGGACACTAGCTTAATTGCTTTAACAGTCCCCTTAAAGGATTTCCCAAGAATAAGAATCATGACAAATTGCAGCTTAGGGGATTATAGTAATTCTTGAAACTGAAGCTAATGATGCAACCCAAGATGTGCTCTGCATCCCTGTTGATGCACTGCGGATTTCTTAAAGGAATAAACAGCTTTGGGAAGAATTTTGTGCTACACGTCTTAAAAGCCTGTGGATCCTCATTCTGATGCATGAATTTGTGAGATGAGTCCTATTAGCCCAACCACAATATTTCCCCCAGGAAAGAGCTGCTTATCATATGTGTGTATTTATTTCTTTTAAATTTTCACAAGTTACTGTAAGTAGAAGCAAGAAAGTTTTAAATTCATTTGGCAAGTGTTCTCTTATGACCAAATCCTGCAGCTCTTTCTTATCACTATTAAATGACCACACCTTTCATCTAAAACATCTTTAAATTTGTTATATTTAAGGTCATGGTTTCGTGGTGACTTTGCAGTGCTGGGTTGAAAGTTAGCCTTGATGATGTGAAATGTCTCTTCCAACCAAAGATATGCTGTGATTCTGAGAGTCTGTGAGTATTCTCCTCTGCAGAATTTTGCCATGCTGTTTGGAGAAAGCGTATTTGCACTTGTTATTGAAGTAAGTGCCTCTGCTCATCCTTTTCCTGATAAGCTAGATTCTGATTTCTGCTACTTGTGCAGAAATATGAAGTAAAGCCAGTGACTTACATGCTGTTGCTCAGCCAGTACTGTGGTAGGTTTCAAAAATACTTCTGATTTTGTATTTGCTGTGTCTGAGCAGAAGTACTGTAGATTCTCCAGATTTTTCACACTGAACCACTCTATATTACTGTTACATCATTATGAAGCAGAGGCAAACCTTTGCCTCAGTTACAGTGATGTATCTCTAAAATAACTTTAGTATAGTTATGAAATCCCCATGCATTCATAATGGCACAAATAAGAGAGACTGTTAGAAATCTAGTAACCATTATGTTTGGAAGTGAGTATCCATCACAGATTTGGTATTTACCAATTCTGTAGGGGTTCAGCTCACTCCAGCTTACATCAGATCTGCAGGAGGAAGAGAACCTACTCTTGGAGAGAAAGGAGGCAGTCTGAGAAAGTTTTGTGGACTTGTATGCAACACTTAAGACTTGCTCATCACCTCAAAAGAGCCTCCACCCTCCATTGCATAGCTCTCCTAAACATGGCTGAGATCTCCTTCCTGTGAACCGTAGAACTGTAGTGGGAGAAAAGCTAAGGTAAGTTCCCTAAAAATGCATTACTGAACAAAAGGTAGGTTTGGTATCAACCAATGGTGATTAAAACACAGGATTGCTTGTATGAATGCTGCAGGCAGTAAGTCCACAAATAGCAGGAAATTGGGTACAGTGCACTGAAAGTAAATCTCAAATGCTTGAAGCTGGGGCACCAAGATTCAGAACCACAAGGGGGGAAAACACCTTGAAAGTTTTTTAGATTTCTGTGGTTAGTTTTAGATTAAAACTTGGAAGGCATTTTTGCTAAAACACATAGCAACAAACCAATAGCAGGACACTGGCTGGGATTGCCAGACCATCAGGTGTGTGGCATGTCCATAAAAAGGCAAAGGAAAACCAGTAGCTCGGTACCATCAGTGAAATGTGCCTTTTTCTTCCTTATCTTTTGTTAAACTGACTAATTTGAAAGGATGCAATATTGAATTTCTGATAACCAGCCAGAAACTGAAACTCTTTACAATTCTTAAAACCCCAGGTTTGGTATCAACCTACCTCTCTAAATTATCTGAAGAAGAGATACCTTTTACAATGTGTTAGCTTAACAAGTAGCCCCCTGAACCTGTAAAGAGAACAACCTCCCTGGGCTGGGGTCCTCTGGCTTGACCAGGTCTTTTAAAGAACATCCTCAAAAAACCCTAGAGTGCTATGAAATACCCAGCCTGTTTACCATTGATAAGAACAGCAAGAAGAGCAGAGAGAATTGTTTGCTCTTGGGGAGAGGCTGAGCTGGATGATCTGAAGAGTTTTATAGCCAGATGGGTGTACAGCGCATCCCAAATTCCACAGTAGCCCCATTTAGTGACACTGGAGATTGCATCTTTGCTAGTGCCGAAAGATTCCTCCTGCTGCCCACAGCTTCTTTCATCCAGAGCAGCTACGTTCAGTCCCCCTTGGTAACACTTTTTAAGAAGTATCCTGTTAAAACAAGGTGGCAAACCCATTAATCCCATTATATCCAGGCATCTTGTATTTTTGGGGGGTTTTTTAAGTTAAATGAATTATTTTGAAAGAAATAATTATGTGAAAATAAACGGTAAGCTTGGGTTTATGTTCAAAGTGATAATGGGGGGAAAACATTTTAAAGGTGCTGTCCTCAAATTCAAAGGAGTTGCTTTGGACTTCTGTGGGAACAAACGTAGAGGAAAAGAGCACTTTTGAATAATGTGGTGACTTGGGAGCATGCTAAAGCATGGAAACTACCTTTGAGGAAATTGTTGTGTCCTGAAACACAGTGGTTGTTACCAAGTAGGTAACATGAAAGAGTCTCAGTGTGGTGGCTGAGCTTCAAGGAGTGAAAATACGTGTGCTACCCTGGGGGAAAGCAGACTCTGTCCGCAAGAGTTTCTTTCTGACTTGTCGTACAGATGTGAAGCTTTAACAAAGGGTAATCAAAAGTGACTTAAATCAGGAATAAACTGATATATGACTCGTCATGAAATATTCCTGTCTTCACATCTATTGTGCTCTTTATCTAATTTCCCTGGCTATCTGATCAGAGCTGTTTATTTCCCTGTTGAATTATTGCTGAAGTCTGAGAGGGCGCTGCTTTAAACAATGGGGCTGGTCAGCAGTGTTAGCAAATCATTTCCATAGTATCTAGCCCTGCATGGGTCTGCAAAGTCTGGGTTTGCCCTTGGAGCTTTCTCTCATGCCAGATAGTTTCTGTAGATGTGACCAGAACAGTGACCAAGTTTAATGGCAGCACAACATGCACAATAGTGGGCTTTTTTGTGACAAGTGCACTTGGAATTACTTGGGGGTATGTATTTCCTGCTGCTGACTTAAATTTTAACCACAAGGCTGCTTGGATCCCAACAAGTAAATGAGAAACATCCAACATCAGATTTTCTAGTCATTACATTGATCAGCTACAGGCAAATGACTCCAGGGAGGTCTTGTTTGAAGCATCCCTTGTTACTGACTTGGCTTCCTGACCTGCATCTCCAAAGCCTGTACTTGCTAGATGTGCTAGATCTGCATTGCCATGGTGACTGTGGAGAGGAGGGACAGAGTTCTTCTTGACTTAGTGTAGATTTGACTAAACAATGTTGCTCTCCTCTGATTTAAATCCTCAACATGGATTTGGAACATAGAGTTACTTCCACTTGCAACCTCTGTCATACCCAAATCAGGAAACAGCTATGTTATAACTGGGCCTCCTAATTCATGGTAAAGAATATGTCCATCATGGCAAGACTACCCAACCTGCAGGAGATAGTGGAAAGAAACTGTTCTTTCTCATGTGACCATGGCTTTGCTGTGGGTCACTCATCCTGCACCTGCATCCAGCTTGTGCAGAAGCCCAGGTTGCCAGCATGGGACAGCCCATGGCCCAACAGCTCAGCAAGTAATTATACAGCATACTCATGTCCAATGGTGTGGTCTCTGCATGCAGAGAGCGTGGAGAGCTACCACAGGGCTGTGGCTGCATCTCCTTTTATTGCCTGACTGCAGTATTAGACAGCATGACGCTGGGCTATTGCTTTTAAAACCTGTCAGGTCTGGATAATGTTTTATGTAATAACTAGGTGGTGTTCTACCTTTACAATTCTGAAAACATACAAGCACTACCTGGATGTGATCACAGAATCGTAGATTCATTTATGTTGGAAAAGACCTTTAAGATCAATGAGTCCAACTATTAACCTAGCTGTTCCAAGTCCACTGCTAAACCCTGCCCCTAAGCTTCAGATCTCCATGACTTCTAAACACGTCCAGGGATGGTGATTCAACCCCTCCCTGGGCAGCCTGTTCCAAGGCCTGATGACCCCTTCCATGAAGAAGATTTTCCTAAAGTCTAACCTAATCTTCCCTTGGTTCGATTTGTGGTGAGGGCTTAACCTGCTGCAGATGAGGTATTTGGCACAGCGCAACATAGATGTTCCAGGCTGTTCTCAGTGCTGATCAGCCAAGCCAGGAAAGATCCTCTGCCCATAGTTTTCTAGTTTTCTGTGAGTTTGAAACCGACCGTAACAGAGTAGGGGTACATGATATGGCTATATTTATACCCTATTTGACTTCCAAGAGCTTCCAACGAGCTTCTAGAGGGAGCTCAGCTCCAGTGCTTGAGTAGACCCACCGAGACCTCATCCATGTATTGCTGTATTTCCATTGGTCTGGCACCAGTTAGGCTGGGAGGTACCATTTCAGCTACTCTTAAGGAACTTGATGCCTGCTATAACTGTAATTTGGAGGCGGGGGTATGGGGATGCTGTGTTTGTACACACTGTTCCTGAAAGTATTTTTGTCTTCTTTCACCTAGTGAAAGTAGAGGTGAATTTCCATGGATACCAATGAGGCTGCATCCTAGGGGCTGGTTTGCTCATTCTGTGCTGAGGAAACTGTCAGTGCTAATTGGTGTCAGTTTGTAAACAGCCTTGTGCCCTGCCCTGTGCTGCACCTATGACTTCTCTGGTTTTGTACAAAAATAAGGCTTTAAGTACTATCTGTGAAGGAGGTTTCACTGGATTTACCTTGCTGGTGGAGAGCTCTAAGTGGGTTCATAATAGCTTGATTTTGAGTCTAGATTTCTCAAGGCAGCCAAAATTCCCCAAGTTTTCCATCAAGGAGATTTCAAGTGTGATTGAACTAAAAGAAAAGAGCCATTTGCGTGGCTGTGGAGTTATTTCTCTATATTTTAAGCTCAGGAAGATGGCCACGCTACCTCTAAAATGACATCTTTGGGAATTACCAAGTAGTATCACTTGTTTTTCACCCTGAACATTATACAGTACAAATAGGAAACAACGTATTATTATTGGCAGCCAAAGACGACAAACCTTGGGGTTTTTTTGCTTGTACACAAATTGTTTCCATGTTTCATTAGGTTCTGGAGGTATTCTGCTTCTTTCCTCTCCTTGGGGACACAAAGAGGAACTCGAGCACAGCGTGTAACCCCTTCCACACCGGCCTCCCACTAACTGCTGAGAGCCTTTCAGAAATGTAAAGAACTGTTATGACTGATCTGACTTTATATTCATGTGGAATTTAGGAAAACATCGGGCAGAATGGAGATAACTGCATGTGAATAACTGCAAAGAATAGGAAAAGATAGCTGGGTAATTGCAGAGCTTCTCTTAGGGACAGTTTTACCTGTCATTACATTTGATGGACTGACTTTCTTTAGAATCAACAGGTAAATGTGCCTTCCTAAATGCTTTAAGTTCTGAAGAAACATATATTTTGTTTAGGGTAGTTAACCTTTCCTGGAAGGAAAGAAATGCTGATAGGAGCAAAATCCTTGTCTGAGTTGCTGAGAGTTACATGTGAATTACAGAAAGTCAATCACATCAACTGTCAGTCTCTCTCTTCAAGAAATATCTCAAAAATGAACTCATTTATGATTTTGATTTCATGGGAGTGTGTTAATTTCCTTGTAGCTCAGCAGTGTTTTTTATTGTGTGATGATTTCTAGGATGGGCTGATCTCAGTCTTGTGCATCTGAGCAGCCACAAATGCTTGAGCTATCTGCTCCCATACGGTGGTTGGTACCGCTGGCTCCCTTTGGACTGAAACCAAACCCGAGTATTTCTCTGAATTTTAAAGACATTTACTTTCAAAACAAGATGTGAAAGCACAACATGACAGCAAAGGATGAGAAAGCTTGCAAGGTGCTTATGATTGTGGTTCAGACAGTTCTCTTTCTCTGCCTCTGAAAAGAAAATAATAAACCTGTACCAGGTGCTTAAGGGGGAGTATCTGCTCCTAGGGGAAGTTTTACTGGGATTGCCCACAAGGATGACTTGATCTGTGCCTTAAAGCTGGGCTCCTCACTGCATTGCTTCTGGTGTTTCCCTTACAGATGTTGGGACCCTGCTGCTCCCCGAGGGGCTGGGAACTGGTTTGGAGTAGTGTGAGACATCCCGTGGTTGAGGCCCTGGCAAGACCCACATGAAACACAGTGGAGTTTCCATGGCCATTCCCTTTAGTGAATAAAGTCCACATACCCAATGCCTGGCAACACCAGCGCAAGGGTACGTGTCTGTGAGTGCACCACCCCACACCACCACAGTCTGTGCCCGGAGATAATATTTTTCCCCTTCAGGATTGCAAGGAGCAACTGTACAAAAGACGTTTTAAAATAGAATATGTTCTTATCTTTCATAAAACATGGACCCACCCGACACTTAGACTGGTCTATGGGCCCCACCCTTGCCCTTTTGTTTGGAGCCTGGGATCATGCTAACTGGGTTAGTACGTTGCTGTTTGTGTTCTTCAAACTTCACCTAGTTTGTTCTACAAGAATACATCATGCTGCTGTGGGCTCATGGCGGGGAGTGCAAATGGGGAGCAGGGTCCCAAAAGGGGAAGGAGGATGTGACACATCCGTCATGATCTGTTGATGTCTCCAAGCTTGGGGTTGATGGCAGTAGAGTGTTAGTGTTTAACAAGTTAAGAGGGCTGGAGCCTGAGCTTGCAGTTCTGAACACCAGGAGCTATTGCACTGAAATCAGTGACTACCCAGAAGCATGCAAATCATGAATCTGAAATCTTTGAATACCTAGGTTTCCAAAAAGTCTTCCTGTCTCAAAGAGTCTTACAATTGAGTGGTTTATGATACAGGCACCTGGGGCACACAAAATGAGCATCCTTAGGCTGCTTCTGATGCTTCCTGGTTTGACCCATCCACTTGATCAGACAGATGCTCAGTTTGCAGTGGAGCTGCTGAGATATTTCTAGTGCCTGAGGAGCAGTGGGGAAGTTCTAATACAGACTCTGTGTGTTATCGATCACATTCTGGTATTTGCCACTGAGCACTTTCCCTTGTGGGACAAAGGGTGAACAATGGACTACTAAATCAATATGATCAGACTTGGTGTCAGACACATGGAGGCTGGTGGAAGGGGCTCCCTGGAGCCAGTTGTCATGGAGGAAGACCTGGGAGAAACCTTGTCTCCAGAAGTATAGCCCTCCTCTGTCAAAGAAGTCAAATGAGCCAACCCTAGCACCCTGAAGGAGAAAGGCTTTTTTCTTTGGGTGCAGGCAATAAAGTAATGAGGTAAGTAATGGCCTCTTTCACCTTCTGGCCTCTTCTGGGTGCCTTGCGGCAAGCAAAGCGGAGCTGGGAAGGAACAGTTTTTGTGCAGCTCTGAGAGCAGAGTCAAACATTCTGCCTGAAGTTTCTTTGTGAAAATGCAGAAGTTCAGCAGTTTTCCAGGTGGAGGAGACCAGGTGAAGGCTAGACTGCACTGGAAAATAAGCTTTGGAGTAAGCACTGACCTTCACTTCAGGTTGGATTTTTCTGCTGCTTTGTGAGTCTTCTCTGCTGTGGTTTCCATGCAAATTCCATTTAACACCACATCACAGCAGGGTGTGTGACAGCTAGGCATGCAATCTTACTCCTGCCACCTCTCTCCTGCCACTCAGTCTTGACACTGACCATCATGTCAGGATGCACAGGACACTGCAGGGGGCATGGCTTTTAGTAAGGTGGGACATCCAGAAGCTACTGTCCTGGCTGCAGATCCAGAAGGTGAATAGTAGTCAATGAGGAAACCTGAAATCTCAGCATTTTCACTCCGTGGCACAGGACCAGAAAGCCTTGGAGTGGTGATTTTGGAGACAGGCCTTTTGGAGGTGGCACAAACAATCCCAAGGTGCTGTACCCAAACTCACTTTGGATTTGGACTGGATGTAGACAGCTTGGTGAAAGCTTTTGGAAGCAGCAACAGAGCATGTGAAGCTCATCCAGTTGTAGCAATGATGTGCAAATAAAACCACTTTGTATTGTTATGCCAGATACTGGGCAGCCTTAAGTGACAGTTAGTAGTCCTGCAAAATCCTAAACTGGAGCAATCCCTATATTTTGCCAAAATTGCCAGGTCGGTTCAGAAAATAGCGAGATAAAGTACATGGAAAACGAACATCACTAAGGTTTGATTGCAACGTGTCTGGTCCTGCTATAGAAGGATTTGTAGTGTAATGAAATTACTTACCAGGAAGGTATAAAACAGTAAGCTAAGTACTGCTGTGTCAGTCCCATGGTTTGCTGTGTCAGTTCTGTGGTTACTGGTTTCAGAGGGCATAGTTTCATCTTTTCAACTTTTGTTCCAGTGGAGGCCACACTTGATTTCGGTCTGGCAGGATAGCCATGGTAACAGTGTGCTTCCAGGTATTCATCTGGGTGGGGTGAAGAGCTGGACACCTTCCAAAATTCTGCTCTGATCTTTATTAACACCCTGAAACCCAACTTGCAAGTGCTACAGAATGGGGGGAAATAAGGATTGGAAGCAGGGATGAAGAGGGAGAGAAAGAAGTTACAGTATTTGAATCTCTACCATAAAAATATCCCAAGTGAAGTTTCTCTATCTTCTATAAATGCTGCCTGCATTTTATGACTTAAGGTTTACTGCAGTGCTGGTGAATGTGGCTTGTGGAAGAGAACATGCTTGCAGAGTAAAGACATTGGGAGGCTTCTGACATGAGTAAAATAGATGATAGAACAAGCGTAACTATGAGAACACAGAGCCTGCCACACATGTTTCTCAGGTCATTTGTTTATCCTTTCTTGATTCTTTCATGTTAACATGCAGAAATCTTCTACATCTGGACATTACATTGGAGATACAGTCCCTGCATCGTGGTACCTCTATGCTCCACGGGACTGTGCAAAAAGCTGCTCTGACTGGAGCAGAGAGACTGAGATTTGATTTACTATGGCAAATTCCTGTTTATGTCTCCTCATTCACCTTTTCTTTCTTGCAAGAAATGGCAGTGAGAAACAAGATGTGTGCCAGAGAAAAACACATCCATTTCAAACAGCAGCAGCTGTTTGCTTTGTTGAAGTACTCTGTCATTTAGCATTATGTGGGTCAGGGGAACTGGTCCTAAACAGTGTTGGGGGAGCCGTGCAAAAAATGAACCCACCTTGGATACCTTCCATTTACCCAACAGACATCATTTTAAGCTTTTGCCTGGTCTGCTTTTAGGATGTTATAAATGCACTCTGTGACTTACAGGCTGTCCACGTGTTCTGAAGAGCAATTTTGTGTTGTTAATAACTTTACCACAGACATATCTTACAGGAAGGTTTGATTCCCTTCTTCATTTTCTGTTCATATTTTCATAGTGCTGCCTGACTTCACGTGTGCAATATGTTTTTTTAAAGAAAAATAAGGAAGGCAGTGTAGTTTCATGGGTACAGCAGCTGATTTTGAAAACATTTCAGTGCTTGTCTCAGAGCTGCTTTTGCAGCTCTGTCTGCTCCAAGGCGGTGGCAGGTTGAGTGTATTGCCAATCGCATGCTGAGTGATGCTTTATGTTTTGCTTCTAAGCAGTCTGTGGGCAAGCTATAGTGGTTCAGAAACTGCTTTGGAGTCAGCTTAGCTCCTTTGGCAGCGATGATTGCCCCAGTAGATGGGTAGTGGTTCCATCTGCAGGGATCATGAGTCAGGGACTTGAACCAGGAGAAAGATGGAGTTAAAGTTTTGAAAGATAGGAGCTGGGTAAATGCCAGTGTTCCGCACATACAGGGTACGTGATTGAAAGTGAATGAGTTAACAGATTTATAGGAGTCGCCATCCCTTAGCAGGAAGTTATTATCCTTCAGCTGAGGAACAGTAGCTGTGTGTGTTCTGCTCTATTGTGGTGTTGCGGACAATGGGTTGGTTTAAATCATCTGAAGGCATGCTATTTTGATAACTTGCTTCTGTAGGAGCAAGCCCAAATCTTGCATCGGTTTTTCAATAGAAATGGTTACAAGACTTTTCGGAGGGGGGATGTCTTGCTGATTCTCATAGACAGTTAGACTGGTTGGTCTTGTTTGGATGACTTAGCCCCAGATTTGAGGCTCTCAGATGCAGGATACTTTGCACTAACCTCACAGGCTTAGCTAGACAGGGTTTTTCCTTTTGATGGGACCCTTAATTCTTGCATGACTCTAACATAGTTGAAGTGAATTTATAAGAACTTGGGGAAAATACCAATCAAGACATTCACTTTCAAATAGAATGAAAAAATTACCCTGAAAATGCTTTCCAGAAGCAGTTTTCTTTCTTTTAGAATAAAAAGTTTTGCAGATTTATAGGTAACTGTAGCAATCAGTGTAAGACTGTAGTATGAATGAAGACCTTATTTTTTTGCATTCTGAAATGTCATAGTTTTACAATTAGATGGTTTTTCCTTTATCTCTTCTTAATTAACTAATTGCCTGTGATTAATTGTATCCCAACACCTTTGCCTATTCATTGACCTACACAATGAGTCCTTGTTTGGATTTTCAATCTGCAAATCTCGAATTGAATGGTGTTCTAATATGTATGTACCCTAGGAAGCCTACATAGATAGCCAAACCCCTCTTTTCCAGGTCTACCCTACTGAATCTATCAGGGAAGGGAAGAGAAACAAGGCCCTTGTAGTGCAAAATAAGACCATGAGACCTCCAAATGAATCTTAACAATTCATAGAAATCATAGAATGACTAGGGTTGGAAGGGACCTCAAAGGTCATCTAGTTCCAGCCCCCCTGCATAGGCAGGGACACCTTCACTAGATCAGGTTACTCAAGGCCCCATCCAACCTGGCCTTGAACACTGCCAGGGATGGGGCAGGCACAACTTATTCGGCCAACCTGTTCCAGCATCAGACCACCCTCACAGGAAAGAGTGTTTTCCTGATGTCCAACCCGAATCTCCCCTCTTCAAGTCTATAACCCTTTTCCCCTGTCCTCTTGCTGCACACCTGTGTAAAGAGCTCTACCCCAGCTTTTTTGTAGGCCCCCTTCAGATACGGGAAAGCTGCTGTAAGGTCACCTCAGAGCCTTCTCTTCTGCAGGCTGAAAAGCTCTTAACTTGCCCAGCCTGTCCTCATGGGGGAGGTGCTCCAGCCCTCTGATCATTTGAGTTGCTCTCCTCTGGACACATTCCAGGAGCTCCTTGTGCTGAGGACTTCAGAACTGGGTACAGTATTCCAGGTGGGGTCTCACAAGTGTAGAGCGGAGGGGGAGAATCACCGCCCTTGACCGACTGTCAGTGCTTCTTTTGGTGCAGCCCAGGACACAATTGACTCTGTGGGCTGCAAGTGCACACTGCCTGGACCTGTTAAACTTCTGCTCCAACACTACCCCCAAGTCTTTCTCTTTAGGGCTGACCTCACTCCTTCCTCCTTCCAACCTCTATTTGTGCATGGAATTGCCTCGACCCAGGTGGAGAGCCTTGCCCTTGCTTTTGTTGAACTTCATAGAGTTTGTACAAGCCCATTTCTCCAACCTGTCAAGGTCCCTCTGGATGGCCTCTCTTCTTTCCAGTGTGTTGCTTTCACCACACAGTTTGGTGTAGTCAGCAAACTTACCGAGGGTGGATTCAATTTCACTCTCCTTGTTGCGTAGAAAGATGTTAAATAGCACTGGTCCAAGTACTGACCCTTGAGGAATACCCCTCATCACACATCTCTGTTTGGACACTGAGCCACTGATCACAATTCTTTGGGTGTGACCATCTAGCCAGCTCCTTATCCAATGAAAGTCCACCCATCGAATCCATATCGTTCCAGTTTAGAGATCAGAATGCCATGTGGGACAGTGTCAAATGCTTTGCACAGGTCCAGCTAACAGTCACAGTTCTGTTTATGCTGTCCACAGAGATTAACCAACCATAAACCCAACTGTACCAAGACCACTGCATACCATGTCCTTATCTATATGACTTTTAAACACGTTCAGGGATGGCAATTCAGCCACCTTCTTGGGCAGTTTGATGAGCCTTCCAGTGAAGTCTTTCCTAATGGCAGGATGCATCATAGAACTCCAGTTAAAAGGAGAGGAGAGCACTGAATGCCGCATTTCAAAACAAGTTATGCTGCATCTGTCTCAGTTATTGTCATGCCTGGTGGATTCTGAATTGCTGCCTTCTTCCCTGTTCTTGGGGTGGCATTGAGCTTTGACTGAAAAAGATATGTTGACCTTTGGAAGGAGCCCTTCTCCCCGTCCTGCCTTTAATCTTTCCCTTCCTTGCTGAGACGACAGAGGGCTAGGGTCATCATAGTTCTCTCTAGCCTGCAGCTGGGAGAGCAGCATGCTTCTAGTATCAGCCCCATAGAAGTATTGTTATTTTTCCTGTCATGTTTGTTGGGGTACAGCTTTTCACTTGTTTTTCTTTTAGAAAGGCAGGAAAGCCAATCTTGAAAGAATACTGCTCACATGTCATCAGTAATTACTTGGCCGTTGTGCCAGGCATTGGCTTGCTGACAGTTTCAAGGTGGAGAGTGGGTGAGACCCAGCTGCAGCCAAGAAGAAAGGGAGAAAGAGATCTTAATCTGACTTGGGCTTCACTTACCCTCCCTTCTTTTCCCCCCCATCTTTCTCCTCAGGGAGCCACAGTTATTACTTCACACAATTAGCTCTCCCCATTCTTCACAGGACTGGCAGTCCCTGGTTTGTGAAGCTTTCTGTCCACTTTCTTCCACTGCTTAAGTGTAACTTCTAAGGAAACAACACAGCTTTAGGAGGGAAATGTCTTTTGAGAATAGAGTCCTTGCCCCACATCCAGGAAAAAAGATAAGTAGTTTAATCTATAAAGCATATGAGAGGAACAAGGCTTACAATCCTTCAGACAGTTTTTAATGTCTATTTTTAAAGTTGGTCAGTTTTTGAAGTCTGTGATTACTTGATATCTTAAAAATCCTTTAGGTCATTGCCTGGAAAGGATGAACAGGGTTCATATAGCAGTTCGATATGCCAACCTCAAATAAGATATTATTTGATACAGACACTAAGAATGCCTAGGCCACTTTGGATAGGGCTTTGAGTAGGCAGGTCTAGTGGGCAGTGTGCCTGACTCTGCCAGAGTTATTGGAATTAGAGTTCAGGAAGCTCCCTTCCAACCCAAGCCATTCTGTGATTATCTGATTCTAATATTGCTCAGGTGGGTGGGTTGGGGGAGGAATGTGATGTATGAAGTGTTGATAGACAGGGCCTTTGAGTTCATGACAACACTGGAGAAGTGACAGAACCAAGTTTGTGAAGTGTTTGCAATGTCTGTGGAAAATGCTCAGTGCTGGCACAAGGCAGACCCTGCCAACTCACCTTGTGCTGCTAGCTCAGGTCACTGGTGGCCCTTAGCAGAGCCAGACCATGAGATTTTCAAGAGTTTCAATAATTATTTTCTGTCTCACCCTCATTTAAACTTAACTCAGTATTTCAGCTGTAGTTCTGGTGTATAAGCAGCAAGTGCAGTCTGTAAGGCTGCAAACTCCTATTCATTCCCTTGTCCTCAACCGGTCATTGAGCACACCAATTCCAGAAGCCTGTACAGTATACTAAGACAAGCAGTTTCCCCCTAGCAGCCCTTTATGAATGCAGGCTAAGACCTGGGAGGAATTTTTATTAGTCTTTCCCCCTCTTGCCTTGTTTGGCACAGCTCTGTTAAGATGGACTGATGTACTTCCGAGTGAGTGTTCTGTTCCTCTTCCTCCTTTTCACTGAAATCCTTCACTCCCACAGACTTCTGCACAGCAGGAATCTCTCCCTACCCCACATTGCCGGCAACATCCTTGCTGGTTATTACAGAGCATCTTCTTAGAGAAGAAGGTATCAAAAAGCATGTGCCAAGCACTTGATTTTAACACATTGATTACATCTTCGCTTCTTCAGTCCAGGGGATGACATCTTGATGATTGGACTCCTCGTGCAAATTAAGAGGCCTTGTTCAAACAGGGCCCTCTGAAACCTGTTCTTGCATTGATATTTTTCTCTTAATTTTGCACCAACATGTTTTATTGATGGGATATTTGTTGATCTTGTTTTCAATTTAAAAAAGAATAATTCCTGTTTTGAGGAAAAAGGTATAAATAATTCAGGGGAACTTACAAAAAGGTCTGAGAACACCTGGCAGCATCAGTTTGTTGGTGCTTTTATGTCTGGTAGAAATTAGAGCCTGTTTCTTTGTAGCATGTGCTGAAAACCCAGCTTACACTGAGAAACCTTTTTCTCATGGGCTACACACCACCACCAAACTGTCTAGCCCTTGGATTTAGATTGGGCTAATCAGCTAATGGACATGGGTGTGATAGGAAGTTACTCTCTCTCCTCTGTTCAAGCTGCATCTAGGTTCAGCAAAGAAGAAATCTGAGGAGCCAGCATGGTTGACCTGTGATTATGTCTGTGCAGACATAATCAATAAAGCTAAGAGCTAGTTACTTCAGTATTGATTGGCAGTGCTTTGATTGAAGAATCCCTTATTAACCAGTGACAGAATATGCTGCTCTGTTTGCCTGCTTTTTAAAGTGGACTTCTAAAAAACAGCTCCAATATTTTTTTGGAGGGGTGGGGTGGATGGTAGTTCTTTGGGTGGTGTGTGCTCAATTATGTGGGAAAAATCACAAGGCTAAGTGAAAACAGCACTTTTAGGCTTACAGAAAGGGAGGTGTAAGATTGCAGGTGGTATGTAGAAGCAAGAGGGAACCCAGCAAACCTCTGTTAGCTTCTAAGCAAATGATGTATCTGCTAATATAGATCTGTGGCTATAAAACTGCTATTGGTATGATGTTGGTACCTATCTGTCTCAGTATTTATAACCTGCTAACAACAGGGAAGTGATGTGGTCTAATGACCTGAGGACAGGACTAGGAGCCAAGAGGAAGTGGGGAAAGGAAGCTGCATAGAAGAACAACTTCTCTGAACAGGATGTCTGGTCTTGTTGCAGCCCAAATTTTGTCATATTTTCCTCTGGATTTCAGTATATCTTGGAGGGTCATTCTCCTGATTCATTAGGCATGTTTACAAACTACAGAATTGCATATCTGACCTTGGTCTTAGCTGGTGAAAACTGCACTCCATCACAATCTCATGATCTAACACTTAGTGTGGTTGCTTCCCTCGTCAGGGCACTCAGTCAAGGCACAAAGTTGCTTTAATCTCCATTCTTCAAAGTCTTCTTTTAGTGAGACATCTTTCTAATTTGAACATGTAAACCTTCTGATCCACCTCTGGTTATCCTGAGAGACTCACTAGGATCTCTTGTCTGTCATGTTCCTGAAGGTTTCTGGGTTCTGTGAAGTGAAGGCTTAGCTGTGTTTGAGTCACTAAAACCCATTTCCATCAAAACCCATCATTCCTCTAGGGTTTTGTTCAAATACATGGAAAGTCAAAGCCATCTCCTTCATATGCTGTATATCTACACCAAGCTTTAGGTCTTTACCGAGACAACTGATAAGGCAGAAGAGTGACCATACGTACAATGTCATCTTTGCTGCTTTGTCCTGCTGCTCTCCTACCCAAGAGAAGATTTAATGTCCACAGGAAAGTGACAGCAAAGAGGATTCCTTGCAGATGCAGAAATCTTCAGGGTTGCTCTCACCAGTTCTAGATGACCTTTCCCCCTTTCCTGCTTACTGTAGCAGGAATGTCCATGTCTTTGCCTCCTATTTCAGAGCAGCAAATTTCAGTGCTTCTGAGAAATACTGAGTTAGCTCTGTGTACTTACATCTCATGCAAGAGATGCCATTTTTTGCTGCTGTTTGCTGATGACAATGCTTGCAAACATGCTATGTGAGTCATGGGATCGGTAGAAGATGATTCCACTGAGTGATGAACTTCATAGGCAAAACTGGAGAGTATCAGCAAGTGATCATTATATCCACTCACAGCAGTGGGGGTTTTTGAGCTTTAATGAAGTTACTGGCAGTAGGCAGTAGGGCAAATTGCAGGAGAAACAGCCTCAGAAGAAAGACTTGATCAGTGGTGATGCTGCTATGCTGTGGAAATGGGTTGGGTTTGGCCATCTTAGTGTTTGTTGAGTTTCTGTCTTCAGTATACACAGAAATTTAACAAAGAAATGGTGTAAGGAAGTTCCTTTGGCCAGGGTTTGGTCAGGTGAGGGTGAAACTGGATAAATAGATTATACAAAGAGATTTCTATATGCTAGAAAGACCAGCATGGAAAAAGATGCTGATGTGTTTGTGATATAAGGGTGAGAAAGGAGTCCAGTGTGAAGGGCAATTGATGTCATGATGAGAACATTTGCAGTGATGTTATTAACAGATGTAGAAAACAGTGATTTTTAAAATTGTTCTGTAATTTAAAACTCTGTTGCTTTCTTTCCAGTGCAAATAATTTCTTAGCTGTCCTTGTCCTATGTGAGATTCTCACAGAAAAGGTGCTTTACTCGACACCTCACTTCTAAGCTGCAATACCTGGGTTTGTTACAGTCTGGCAACTTGCCAGAGGAGTAGGAGGCAAAGAAACCCTTTTTGGAGCTTTAAGGGTTAGGACAAGGACTGGTGCTGGTAAAGCACGGGATAGAGCACTCTTTGCTACCTTTTTTTTAGAGTTTGTAAACAAAATGGGGTTCCTAATTAAAGCAATCACTAAACCGTTTAACTTGCATAACTAGAACAGACTCAATAGATTAGCCCAGGTCTCTCTGACCCTGGCAGAGTGACAGGGCTTGTATTTTACATGGATGAAATGTTCAATAATTCCTCCAGAGCATTATGTGCAAATAGGCTTTTCTTTAACAGCAGGCATGCATATCTTCTCCTTCCACCTTCCTGGTCATTTTATCAGTCAGCAGATCTGGGCTAGACAATGTGAGAAATCATTACTTTCTCTTCATCTTTGTGTTTCTACCTGTCAAAAAGACAATCAGACATTAATACAAAGAAGATGCTACCTTTTATTTAAAGGTATTGATAGAAACTCCTTCTGCTGTATAATTTAAAAGTTGGGTTTTTAATTAATTAATTAATTTATTTATTTCAATTTAATTCTGCTTTACAATTTAAAGCATCTGGTGCCCATTTGCTTTCAGAGGCAGGAGTTTGGGTGGATCCATGCCAACAACCTGTGTGGCATCTTTGAGAGACATCTCAGCTCTTAACAGTCTTAATTAAATATCAGCACACTCGCATCTAGGAGGGACAAGTAAAAACTGACAGAAATAAACACCATGTTGCTGCTGAGCTTGGCAAGCTGTCACCATCCCCTAGTGTTCTGAACTTCAGTAATGGTCTGTAGGGACTGTGGAAGTCTTCCAGAGCACTAAGTGTCCTACTTAAGGTCTCAATTCCCTTAGCACTGTAACTATGCTGGTAAAAGGAGGGAAAGGGTGAATGAAAGGTCACAAAGAAAAGGAGAAAGGACAGAAATATAAAAGCAAGATTTTACTTCCCTACCAAGTGAAGATAAAAGATGGATGAAAAGGACGGAGAGATCAATTAAGGGAAGTGAGGGATTACTTGTAAAGGAAGCAATTAATGTTATTTTGTGGTGTTTGTTCCTTGTGCTTTGTTATCTTTCTAATGTGAATTCCTAAGTTCTCTTTTTCACAGAGGAATTGAATGCCAGATCTTTGAGGTACAGATGTGCTAAACTTCAAACCTGTGGGACTGCTCTCACTGAACTCACTAGGATCCTGCATGATGTTTAAGTATCCTCTTCTGAGGGTAATGTAGAAGGGAAGGTCAGCTGATGGATATCAAACTTTCCCTATACAGCTAAGATTCGTGGTTTAGATTGAGAGGAAGGAAGGTTCACTGAAGAATCCTCATGACATAACAAGCAATGTGATCACATGAAGGATGTCTGGGATTATATTTCTATCTGTTCCCTACAAAACCTGTTTATGGACCATTTTCCTATGAATTTGTGTAACCCCTTTTCAAATGTGCTGTCTCTGCCTACCTGCAGTAGCAAACTCCCTAGGTTTACTAGCTGCTCTGCAGAGAAATGCTTTACCTCTTTTAAACCCAGTTTCTAGTGGTCCCCCAAGCTTCATCTCCGTTTTCTACCGCAGAACCAGTGGTTAACATCACTTTCATCACATGTACCTTATCCACTGTCTCCATGGTGATCTGAACCACGTTCCACTCAGCGTTCTCCCCTCCAGCCTGAAAAACTGATTTTTGTCCATCTTTCTGTGCAGGAAATCCAGTTCTCAACCTGATCCTCACTGCAGCCGACACTGCTGGGTCTGATTCCTGAGAGTATACCTAGCGGGTATTGATAGTCTGAATGACAGCAGTTCAGACACTGCCGAGTCATCTGTGACCCGAGCCTGCTTTCCTTCTTTCCCTTGCAGGGAGGAGGGCTGCCTGGGCCAGTTGGGTGCTCTCAGGGTTCACCCTAGCTTCTGGTTCCTGAAGGGCAGTTACTCTCACAGCTGTTCCCTACTGATTTTTGCAGGGAGAGCTCAGTCAGTGCATATATATCTTGTGTGTGTGTGTGTGCTTCAAATACTGCTTCACATTAAAAAAATCACCTTGAGATTCTGTTTTAATAAGTAGGAGAGCACCTCTCCTATGAGGCCAGACTGAGAGAGTTGGGGCTGTTCAGTCTGGAGAAGAGGAGGTTCCCAGGGGACCTTATTGTGGCCTCCAGTATCTGAAGGGGGCTACAGTGACAGGACTAGGGGGAATGGAGCAAAGCTGGAGATGGGGAGACTTGATGTGAGGAGGAAGTTCTTC
>VZRI01006118.1:362887-384531 GCA_013397515.1 Upupa epops
TTCTGTAACTTGTTCCCAGGGAGGGTGATGGGGCACTGGATGGTGTGGGGGGGGGCTGCCTGGGGATGTTTGTGGAGTCTCCTTCTCTAGAGATGTTTGAAACCAGCCTGGACTTGGTCTGGGTGATCTTTTGAGGTCCCTTCTGATCTGTTATGATTCTGTGATCCTATTTCATGCCAGACCTGTACCTGATATCACTGAGTACAGCTCTAGTTCTAGTTTCTCCAGTTTACAACAATTGAAGGGGTTCAATTTATTTTTCAGGTAGAACTGTGCTTGTATGGAGTGATGAGGCCACTGTTGCTCTCGGTTAGCCTAACCTACAGATGAAGCAGATTGTGTATTAAAAATCTATTAGCATTATCAGGTTGCAACTTAGGAAATTGAGACTTATCTACACAGTCTCTCTCCTCCACTGCAAGCTCCTCAGAGGGTCCTGTTTTCTACAAAGACCAAACAAGGAAATGAGCCATCATCCTGCCTGACAATGAACTGTGCCTGCTGTCTTGACAGGTAAATCTTGTGAAGGTTTTCACTAGGGCTGTGATGCTATTGTTTCACATTCCTCTCATAACAGCATGTGATTGCAAGTGGATCTGAGGTTCTTTGGGGCAGTGCAATAAAGACCTCATTTGTTTGCTGCTCTTCTGTCAGAGAGAATATTTTAACACCTGATAGCACCAAATAGATTAGCCCTGGGAGAACATCCATTCCTTCCTGAAACAATAGGAATCTGCATCTTCTCTACTGGAAGCTTCTCCTTGCACTCTGTACCTGATCCACTTCTAATCAAGAGGGCATTGTATTGGTGCTGCATTTATAACCAGGGAGGCTAGTGGACTGTGGATTAACTTTGCTTTCATCTCCTAAACTTTTTAGAGGACTAGTGGAGCTAAATTAGAGCGAGGATGCTTTCTAAAGTCTTTGAAGTACTTGTTAGTGAACAGAATGTCTCAGTCCATCACTAGGAATTGTTACAGCTTTCATTAATGCATCTCCTGAACTAAATCTGTTGCTCTTTATTAATTAGGTATTTCTTGAGCTATGGAAAAGAAGTATTTCATTTCAAAGAATGAAGAATTATTGATGTTATATGCATGCAGAGACAAATGAGTTTTCCAAAATAACCTGTAAATGCTTTTCAATTCTATTCTTCAATGTATCTAGACTCTTTTTTAAACAAATTAAAAGTATAATTAATTCCTATGGTTTATTTCTTAAGATCATAAATATGTCCATAACAGTGTATGTTCTAGGTCAGGCCAAGTTCTGCTTAGCATAGTATCCCATTTCTTGCAGTGCCCAAGAGCAGATGCCAAAGAAAAACTGTAAGAACAGGACAAACATGTCATATTTTCCTAAGTGTTCCTCCAGCCTTCAAACATTTCAAGCTCTGGGATTTCCTGAGCTAGACATTGCTTCTAATGTAGGTAGTAAGCCTTTATGAATGCTTCTTCCTCTGGTTTTCTCAGATTCCCTTTGAACTTGGGTAAGCTGCTTCCATCCAGAGAAGCTTTTCAGTAGGCTTCAGAAGTTTGTTGGCTATAAATGTGGCCAGTTCTTTAACCTATTTATTTCATATGGCTTAATAGTATAAGGTTATCAAATCTCTCTGCTAACATTGTTTGTTTCATAGCCTTACAGCATTACTACTACAAATATAGACTACTTATATATTTATATTAAATAGAATGTCTTTCCTAATGGTATTTAAAGCTGTTCCTACCACCTATTTAATAGTAGGAAGAACATTCACACTACCCAGTTCTAGGCATCTACTTAAGGTTTCATACTTGCCATCCAATCTCCTTAGGCTTGTTTCATATTTGAGGGGAGAGTTCTAATACAGAATTGTATGTATTAGAAATGTAATGAACTGTCCTCTTGATTGTCCTCTGGAGCAGCTCTTCTGCAAAAGGAATTTATGAAGAGTAGCTGAAGGACTTCAGGTTGCTTGATGTGAACACTTTCACATGTGAGCAAAAATGTATGAAGCTAACTGCCTGTTTAGCTCAAGCAGAATGAGGTATTCAAGCATGAATATTAAGATTTTATGATAAGTGCTAAAAATTCATCCACTAAGAAGTCAAGATATTTTTCTTTAGATAAAATTGATTACTTCATAAATAGAAGCTTAGACTACCTGTCAAAGCTGTCTAGGTCTTTTAGAGTACATTTAAATACATTCTATCACCAGTGATCACTCGGACATGATGTAAATTATATGGGCTAATGGATGGAATACTGTCCTGGCTTCTGTGGGCCAGACTCCCAAGCTAGCCAGGGTGAACAGCTGCCCCAAGCTGGCTCACAGGTGTATCCCACACCAATATAAAGGGGGAGTTGTCTGATCTCAACTGCTCTTCCTGCTTTTTCTTTTCCCTAGAGGATCTCAGTCACCATCCTGCTCCTGAGAACTGCTTTCCTGTTTCTTGTGACTACTGTGCACTCACTGGGCTGAGTATGACTTTGTGCACTTTGTACTATCATTGGGATTAGTCTGGTTGTTTTATTCAATCTGTTTTTTACATCAATCTGTGGTTCTCCTCTCCTTTTCCTGGTCCCCCTTCTCTGCTGGGGAGGTACACTGTGATCGAGCAGCTGCTGCAGTTTAAACCTGGATACTGGTTAAGTGTAACCAGTTTATTTGTAATATTTGATATCTGTGTTTGTATAGGTATTTTAAGAAAAATTTGAAACGTTGGGGTCTGAAAAACCAGCTGAAGTCTTGCATATATTATTAAAAATGATGTTTTGCTTTTAAGTAATCTTGGAGGAGAATTATAGAATGGATTGGAAGGGACTTCATAGATCATCTAGTTCCAGTCCTCCTGCCATGTGCAGGGGCACCTCTTGTTAGATCAAGTTGCCCAGAGCCCCATCCAACCTGGCCTTGAACAGTTCCAGGGAGGGGGCATCTGCAACTTGTCTTGGCATCTTGTTCCAGTGTCTCAGCATCCTTATGGTTAGGAATTTCTCCCTAAGACCTTTAATCTGAATCTACCATTTTCTAGCTTGCAACCATTCCTCCTTGTCTGATCACTAGAGTCCCTTCTACAGAGTCCCTCTCAGCTTCAGGGACTGGAAGGTTGCCATAAGTTTTCCTCCCACAGCCTTCTCTTCTCTGGGCTGAACAGTCACAATCCTTCAGCCTGCATAGGAGAGGTGCTCCAGTCCTCTGGTCATCCCTGTGGCTTTCTCTGGACACCCTCCAGCAGTTCAATGTCTTTTTTGTACTGGGAACTCCACAACTGGGCACAGAACTCCAGGTGAGATCTCTTAAGAGGAGAATAGAGAGGGAGACTCTCCTCCCTTGGCCTGCTGGTGAGACTTCTTTTCATCTGGCCCAGGATATAGATGGCCTTCTGGGCTGCTCTCACACATAGTTAGCTTATGTAGAGCTTCTCATCTACCAACACCCCCAAATCCTTCTCTTCAGGACAGTTCTCAATCCATTCACAGTGCAGCAAGTATTTGTGGTGGACATTATGCCAACCCTACGCTTGGACTTGTTGAACCTCATGTAGTTTGCACAGGCTCAGTTCTCAAGCCCATCAAGATCCCTCTGGATGGCTTCCCTTCCTTCCAGCTTGTTAACCACATGCCTTAGTGTCATCAGCAAGCTTGCGGGAGGTGTACTTGCTGCCACTGCCCACGTTGCCAACAAAGATGCTAAGTCATACTGGGCCCAAAAGGGACCCTTGAGGGGACACTGCTCATGGACATTGAGCCATTGATCACAGCTCTTTGAGTGTCCAATCCATATGCATCCAATTCCATATGCACCGAGAGGTCCGTTTGTTAAATCATGCCTCTCTACTTTAACAACAAGGATCTTGCGTAGGATAGTGTCAAATGCCTTGCACAAGTCTGGGTACACGGCATCTGTTGCTCCATGCTTACCCGCCAGTGCTGTATCCCTGTTAGAGAAGGCCAACAGGTTTGTGATCTGCCCTTAGTGAAGCCGTGTTAGCTGTCACCAATCACCTCCTTATGTTCCATGTGTCTCAGCATATTTGCCAGGAGGGTCTACTCCATGACCTTTCCAGGCACAAAGGTGAGACTGACTGGCCTGTAGTTCCCTGTAGAATTTCTTCTGTAGAATAGACCTGGGATTCATTGTACTAATTCCAAATTTCAAAAGGAACAGCTGGTTGTGATGAGTAAACAGTGATTCTAATACCCAGTGTCCCATCGCAATTGCATTCAAACTAATGTGTTGCCCTCCAAAGACTAAAATGCCTTCATGAACTTCTGATAGTCGCATTACTTTTTGCTAAAGGGAAGCCATATACTGTTCTATCACAGTTATCACTTAACAGGCGAAGAAGGCTTCAAGAGGTTAGCGATATGGTTTTGCATAAACACACTGAATTTGGTTGGGAGCCTTCTGAGTTTTTCAGTTTTAAAGCTGAAGTGCAGAACTCCACCCTTGAGGTCAGGCTTGCTGAAGCTTTAATGTCACAAGTTTTATAGGCTTTGGGAAGCAGGAGCTTACTTTCCTGTTATTCTGTGGCTGAATTACCACCTGAATCAGGAAAGAAATTATTCCTAGGATGGAAATACAGCTGAAGTTGTTGATAACCAAGATGTTCAGCTGTTTTACTGTGGCCGGCAGCCAAGGCTGAAAGACCTTTGCATAAAAAAATGTTAAATTTACAGAGCTAGAGATAAGAAAGTTTTCAAAGTCATTATTATATATATATAAACCCCACTATTTCTACAAAATACGCTGTCCAGAATTTTTTTATGTGGGGTGGCTGCCAGCACTTGTTTCTTTAGCAGATGTTCACACAGTGTTCACACAGTCTACTTACAAACACCTGGTCTGAGTGGCTCTCAGAATCTATTATGTGGGGTACATAGGGAGGCTGTCAGCAACCTAATCAGAGTCCTGACGAAGCCTAGATGTACAGTTCTCTGTAGTAGCAAATAGCAAACGGTGTTAAAGACCTGTCTGGCTGTGTTCCTCTGCAACTTGGTCTAGGTGATCCTGCTGTGGCAGGGGGATTGGACTGGATGATCTTTTGAGGTCCCTTCCAATCCCTAATGACTCTATGATTCTATGAAATAGATCTAAGCTGTAGCCAAACATCTGGTTTTGTGCCTGCATGAAAATGTAGACATTTATCACATTTTGAAAAACAAGTATTGGTCAAGCCTTTGTTTCTCTTTGTGTTGTGCAGTACTGTTAAAATATAAAACTGAGAAGAAGTATCTAAACAGAAAGGCATACAGTTTCTAATGTGATCAAAGTACTTGACTTTTTAAAAACGAAGTATTGATTGTATTGATGTTATCAAATCTTTAATATCCACAGACCTGTAGATTCTGCCACAGATGGTAGAAAATGTCTGAATGACTACAGAAAAAATTCACAGCACATACAATTGCTACTAAACAATAGAATGTAGTTGCATAATTCATTAAAAGTATCAGTTAGTCTTTATAGATAGCTCAGTAATGTGATAATTAAAGGAATGGCAAACACCAGGGGCTTACAGCATTCTGGGGTGGATCAGAAGGGGGTGGTTGGCAGATCAAGAGAGGTTCTTCTCCCCCTCTACTCTACACTGGTGAGACCGCATTGGAGCATTGTGTCCAGTTTTGGGCCCCTCAGTTCAAGGACACAGAGCTGCTGGAGGGTGTCCAGCGTAGAGCAACAAAGATGATGAAGGAAGTAGAGCACCTCCCTTATGAGGAAAGGCTGAGGGAGCTGGGTCTCTTGAGCTTGGAGAAGAGGAGGCATTATAGCCACTGAAATAGCAACAGTTCACGAAGTATTTTGAAATGGTCTCATCAGTCTCACATCTTTGTATTTTTTGTGAGTTAGCTTTCCTTTACATAGAAGAAACTTGTATATGAGTTAAAAATCAGTGTCTTCAGGTAAGGTACTTGTCAATCTTATCTGTGAGTCATCTAAAATAATAGTAGGAGGCTACTGTTTTATTTTATTGTCTTCATCACTTGCAGTCAGACTCATTGAAGTGATTTTTACAGTTTTCATTATTTTAATTTTTTCATCCTAATTTTTTATGCAAAGTTTCCACTGTGCTCCTTAATTACAGAGAATAGTGTGACTGGGCTCTCACTGCACTGTTCTTAACAACTTCACATTCTCTGTGCTGAAACAATTACATGTAGAAAACTTAAGTCAGAAGCAAATCTTGATCAACTGGAGCACTGCATAGATCCTCCAGTGAATCCAGCTGCAGAATTCACAGCCCAGAATTCACCTTACCCAGACTGACTCTTTGTACCTCTCCCGTGGTGAATGTGGTATGGATACAAGTATCATACCTGCTCTAGTACAAACCCAGCCAATTTTGTTTAAAACCATCTTTGCCAAAAGGCTGCTTCAATACAGGCTGGATGCTATATTGAAATACCTGAGACATTCACATGTATTCTGCATATATGATCCCATATATAGATCACTCTAGCAGAAAGGCACAGCCATAATTAAGTGTGTTAGTGAGCAGAACTCATTGCTGATGTTAGAAATGCAGCCTTCAGGTCTCAAGAAATAGCATCAATCTCGATATAACTGCTCTGTCTAATGAAAATCATACAGTGTAGTCACCCTGGTCGCAGTTCCTGTTCTAACATTTGGGGTTACACTGGCCATATTCAGAAAAAAACATAGCTGAAGAAATCCTACCTAGAAGTGTCATTAGGAAAGAGGAAGTAAGGCAGATCTACAGACCTATATTTATGTATTTTAGTGGTATATACACAACATTTCTGATTTTGAACAGTTTGACACAGAAGTAGAGCCTTAACAATGAGTGTCATAACTGCTAGATATACTTATCTACCTTTAATAACATGAAAGCTTTCAATTTCTGATAAATCGTTTTAATGTTGTGCTCTATAAAAACATGATTTTGAATGTATCTTTTAAGAAGGAGATGCTTATCTCCATCCATTTTAGCTCAAGCTTATGTATAATGTTTCTATTCAATACTTTCAAATGAGTAAAAGTGTGTTGTTAGAAGAAACCTTTATGCTTAATGGCAGGGGGTAGGAAAAGGAGAGGGTGGAAATCAATCTTTCCTGAAAACATAATACAGCAATAAAGGATACCCACTCTCAAGCACTGCTAGCTGCTTTATGATTTTTTTCTCAGTTCAAACAAAGCTGTATTCAGAACAAGGATAAACATATAAATGCTAATTTTATATAAGACTCTTCCTTGTATAGTAATTTCACCTATTCTATTCATATAGCAAAGAGCAGGATTTCTTTGATCTCTTCCTGCCATCTATGTTTTGCCATTTAGGCTCCTACTTAATGTCTTTTGTTCTGGTATATATTTGCTAAAAGTGCTAGATCATTCTGTTTATAATCTACATAACTGTCTAAATTTCTGCCAGATGTCAGCTACGGTTCTTTCCTGTTAAAGTTCTCAGGAATGTATCACAGTAAATAACTCGGTACCAAACAACAACAACAACAAAAAGGATTATGTCTTGGGTTCCCACGTGAAAATCTCATTATGAATGGGGAATATTTAAGCTTCACTCACAGTGATTTACTAGGAGAATAAAAAGAAGATGAGTTCCATGGAGTAGGATTTCCCCAAAGATGGTCACAGTGGTAGATACGTTATGTAGATTAGTTAGTTTATATTCAAGATCACAAGATACGACCCATATGCCTATTATAGCTGGTCAGAATCACTGGACATGTGACTGTTGAACATGGTGAGTGTTCAACATTTGTCTAAAATTAAATCTGCTTAGAATATTAAATATTATGAGAAATGCTGTGGCCTGGTTTTCTGAGCATTTGACTGTCTGTGATCTGTACTAGCTCTTTGCTGACCTTTAATTGAAGTTTCAAGGTGCTACATTATCATAGCCTGAGAACCTCTCGGCTCCACGTGTTCTTTTCCTACCTCTCACGGGTTGCAATGTTCAGATATGCTGGCCATTGTATCATGATAGCAGCATTATTGTACAGGTGTCAAAGTAAGCTCAGGGTGCAGACAGGAGTAGTTGTCTATGGGGTGTAGTAGAGCCTGGGGGGATTTGGTATCTGCAGGTGTGTGGTTTCTTCTCTTTTGGAAACCAAAGTAGTGCAAGTATCCTTGTAGAAAGAGCAATGTGTTCAATGACACAATGTACTCTTTCTCTTAATTTGAGTGGAGAAGGTGGGGAACTTAACTGGTGCTGGTACGTAACTGCTTTGTTTTTACTTCCTCATGGAAAGTTTTCGACTGTCATTATTTTGCTGTTACAGTTATCTTCCAGTATATCAACATCCTTGCACTTCTTTCAAGCATCTAATTTCATTTTGCTTAAAAAAACAAATCAAACTAGTGACAAAAGCATTTAAGAACAGATTAAGGACCTCTTTTGCTTAAAAGTAGCCAGCATACACAGAATATGGTGTTACTGCCTCAGTAGTGCAGAGTGCCATGAGGAAAATCCTGGAGGAATTTTGTGGCTTCAGATCATTATCTGCTAAGTCTCCTGAAATCTCCTTAAAATTCCAAACCAAATTCTAATGACAAACAACACACCCTCTGAAGCTTTCACCATACACTTTTACACCCTTCATTCAGCCAAATCCAACCTTCAAGCAGAAGGAAATTGAATTTAATCTCCTAAAGGAGAACTAGAGGAGGGAAGAAGTCATTCTGGGAGTGGACAACCATTCCATGGTTTATCCTTCCTCGAACAGCTCTGTCTAGTGTGCTTAGCAACCTGAAAAGTAGTTCATAGGGTAAAGCTACCTCCCAGTATGGTTCTTTTGCCCCAGCAGTATTTATTCAACCCTGGAAGGTCTCACTGACCTTGGCAGCTTGGGCATGTAATATATTTTTACAAAAGTGAACTTTTCACCTTTCTCCAGCAGAAATGAGCTCTGATTCTCAAAAAGCATGAAATTATACAGTGTTTAAGGTGTGTTTTCGTGAGTACTGTTTTTTCTTTCTTTCTGTTTAACTGGTCTAGAACATTTTCGTGTTCTGTAAGGACAGAGAAAGCGACCAAAGGCAAAGTGTTTCAGCCTGGGAAGGGACTTGGAAAGGAATTTATCTGCTGTGTTTGTGAACAAACAGTCATTCATTTTAGGCAAAAAAACCACTCAGGCCTCTTCATTCACAACACCGTTTTGCCAGAGATTCTTTTATCATAAATTGAGACCACACCGATTACTGAGGGTGCTATCACTGTACCCATAGCTCCTGCAGAATTAAGGTCTATTCACTTCATATTCCTTCTTCAGACGCCAGGTTTCCCAGTTTGGGTATGTCCTTCTTGATCTAAGTATTATTTGGAGGAAAATCTGTCCATCCAAACCTTCTTTAACTTTGAAGTTTCTGATTTGGATTCAGTTATTTCTTCAAAAACACAAAAAGCAGTGATGGGTGGTCTAGTATATTCAAAGGGTCAGAATCTGGGTCAAGAAAATGGCTCTGAATTAATGAAGCATCAGAAAAAGCCCAGTTGTTGAGTTTCTTTTATTGAGGCACCTGAGCTCTGCAAATTAATACATTTGGTTGACTCAGCAACGATGATTTTTGAAAATTTTAAATACTAATGGTGGTAGAGACTTGAAGCTGGGGCTATCAAAAGGTTTGGTATATACAATGTTGGCTGAAATAAGACTCATTTAAATTGCCTCTGATTTCTCGCTGGTATTAGAGCCTCTGTCTTAAAGAATGCAGAATGTCAAGGTTTCAGGGCTGGAGCCTGTGAGGCCAGACTGAGTGAGTTGAGGCTGTTCAGTCTGGAGAAGAGCAGGTTCCCAGGGGACCTTATTGTGGCCTCCAGTGTCTCAAGGGGGCTACAAAAAACTGGGGAGGGGCTTTTTAGGATCTCAGGTAGCAACAGGACTAGGGGCATGGAGCAAAGCTGGAGATGGGGAGATTTAGACTGGATGTGAGGAGGAAGTTCTTCACCATGAGAGTGGGGAGAGTCTGGAATGGGTTGCCCAGGGAGATGGTTGAGGCCCCGTCCCTGGAGGTGTTTAAGGCCGGGCTGGATGAGGCTCTGGCCAGCCTGCTCTAGGGTGGTGTGTCTCTGCCCATGGCAGGGGGGTTGGAACTGGATGATCCTGTGGTCCCTTCCAACCCTGCCTGATTCTGTAACTTCTTCCTGGTGAGGGTGATAGGGCGCTGGAGGGGGCTGTCCAGGGTCTTTGTGGAGTGTCCTTCCTGGAGATGTTTGAAACCCGCCTGGACTTGGTCTGGGTGATCCTACTGTGGCAGAGGGATTGGACTAGATGATTTTTTGAGGTCCCTTCTGATCCCTATTGATTCTATGATTCCATGAAACATGGAAAATATCCATCTGTATGGGAATCAAGGCAAATATATGATTATATGTGTACTCACAGTTGCAGTACATCACCAACGGTCACACATCAGGCACCACAACAGGGATGAAACCACTTTTGTTTCCATCAGTGCATTCCAGCGTCGCATTTCCCATCTATTACTTGTCTCAATGATACCTTCCCCCTGTTATTTTCCTCCAATCTTTAGAAAATTTGTTATTTTCAAATTTAGATTATCTTTTTAATTTAAATGCTTACCTAAATAGTTTCTCAAATTTAATGTTATCAATGAACCCAGAGTGAAAATAGAAGTGAGTAGCTGTTGTAAAGAGAAAATTATGTTCTTTTCTCTTTGCTGCTGGTGCTGCTTTTCCTGTACAAAACCAACTGCAATAGCCAGTGTAGAGGTCTTGTTTTTGCCCTAGATTGGGTAAACTTCTTGTCAGACTGAATTGCTATAAACAAACCAGAAGAAAAGTTTCTGTGAAATAGTAGTTTCCCCCATGCCTTTCCCTTCTTCCTTCCTCCCCTCAGGAAGCTGCTAGAAGGCAAATGCAGCAAATGAGGAATTTTATTTTTCAAATGATTTTCCCCAGTAAGTTGAAAGGGGCAGTAGCTGGGTTTACGCTCTTGTAGCTGTTTATCTTTGGAAAATAGCACTGTTTTGGAGAGCGTAAATGCACTAGGCTCTGCTGCTTCCATTGCTGCTCAGTCCTCTCTCAGGCCTGATAATGTTTCCTTCCTGGCCTCTTAGCTTCCTTCCTACAGCCTTATCACGGCACAAAAAGGTGACACTCTACTGACTGTGCCACTTGGAATGTGTTTAAATTGAGTACATGGAAATATCCTCACCTTCCCATTGGCAAAATCTATAATCTGCGGATTGCTCACCAATTTCCTAGCGGTGCTCATTTTTAAAGATAGGTTATTTGAAATAGATAAAAGAAAAAAAGTAGAGGAGCAAAGGAATGCTCTTCCATTTCTTTAGGTTCATGTCTCTACAATCTGAGAATCCAACTCAGGATGCTGAAATCAGTGCTGCAGTAGGTTTAGATCAGTTAAGGTGTATGTCTCCTTCTACACCTTTTAAAAGGAACATACTGCAGAAGTTCAGTAGGTAAGAGAAAATAAAGTGGTGCACCAAAACCCAGGAGTAATTGACCTCAGTGCAACAAACGCCTTTTCCATGTCCAATACTGTTTCACCCCAATGCTTTCAGGGGAATGAAAAAGTGGGATACCATGGGCCTTTGTACCTCATTTTAAACTGGATTTGCTAAGGAGAACAATGTAGCTCCTCTCAATATCCTCCCATATGGCTGTCTGATTTTTAAACAATTCTTTTAAAACAAATCCTCTGTAGCCCATGTTTAACTAAATAAAAGTAGTTAAGATATTTCAGTAAATTATTCTGCATGGGAATTCTTCTATCGCATAACCTTTTGACCTTAGCAATTTTGAACACTTAGATCTGGTGATGTTGATTTTAATAAAGGCTGTATGACAGCGTATACACACACACAGAGATATCTATATAGATGTGATATATCCCTCTCTGCCTTCTTGTTCAACATCACCTTTTTAATAGTAGTGGGTAATAAATATCTTGTATGAGCATGCACTGATCGCCTAAGTTGTGAAGGTGCTGTGAGACTTGTAGGTACTACTGAACCTCAAGTATTTCATGGTAACAAGAGACAAAGAGGATTTATTTCATAAGTCTTGGGCACAACCTTCCAGGACACGTGATAAAGTAGATTGAACTGGCTCCTCATCCTCCATTTCACCATTCAGCTGGCAAAAGAAATTCCTGAGTGGGAGTTCCCTGACCAATCTTTCCCTAGCAGAAATGATAATACTTTAGAGTCATAATGTCATCCAGTTTGGGCACTGCCTCCTTCCTGATTAGGTAGTTGAAATACTGCAATGACTGATGTCATGGTGATGATGAGAGAAGTGCCTGTATTAAAATATCCCTCGTGAATGGTCAGTCCTGAGGTCAGACAGGATTGTCTAAAATCAATCAGAACAATCATGCAATTTTGCAAATGAACTACTGAGAACATGAGGAAAAAGGGGTGTGCCACACGTATCAAAGAAAAATTATATTGAGTGGATTACAGTCTTCCGTGCTCCCTTAAATAAGCCTATCTCTCAAATGTCAAAGCTTGAAGTTTTCCAGGAGCTCCTGCTTCAGCTTGAGGGATAAGGTTAGAAAGAACAAGCACCATTTAAATGGAATCCCATTTATTTCCGCACTTGGGAAACATGATTCCTGAGTGATCCCTGTTAATGCACACTTGAGGACCAAAGCTTTTTGATTTGGATTTTGCTAATATAATATGAATGTATTTGAAGGTCTGATTAAAAAAAGGAAGAATGAATAAGATAATCTGAGGAGTAATACAAAGAAAAAATGTACAGAGTGCTGCTCTGGGCCCCTCACTTCAAGAAAGCTATTGAGGTGCTGGGTGGGTCCAGAGGAGAGCAAAGAGGCTGGTAAAGGGACTAGAGGGAAAGTTTTATGAAGAGAGGCTGAGGGATCTGGGGTTGTTTAGACTGGAGGAGACTCAGGGGGATCTTATCACAGTCTATAACCACCTGAAGGGATGTTATAGACAGGTGGGGGACAGGCTCTTCTTCTAGGCAATTAGTGATAGGACAAGAGGGCAGGGCCTGAAGTTGCACTAGGGAAGGTTTAGTTAGATGTTAGGAAGCACTTCCTCACAGAAAGGGTGGTTAGACATTGGAATAGATTGCCCGGGGAGGTGCTAGAGTCCCTATCCCTGGAAGTGTTTAAAAGAAGACTAAATGTGGCACCTAGTGCTGTGGTCTGGCTGATATGGCAATGTTAGGTCATAGGCTGAGCTTGACGATCGCAGAGGTCTTTTCCATCCTCGATTCTGTGATAGTCTGCTCAGTCTAGGTATTGAGCCATCACTGTGCTCTGCTCTAGTTTCCTGTTGTGATTTTTAGCTGTGTAGTTGTACTGTGATCTGGATCAATGAATAATATAAATGAGCCTCTGATACAGTTTTGTTAAATTAATGAAAAGCCATCATAGCCTCCAGAGGTTATGCTGACAGAAGAACCAATCTCTGTTCTCTATCCATCCAGCTGGTCATCTAGTACTCATCACTAATGTACCTGATAATTGCCTTCCTGGATTTTAGTCTCGTTATACTCTCATGAGGTGGGGAGGTAGATAATCCTTTTCTAGAGCAAAGAGACAACAATTCCCTGATTGTCTATTGAAGGTTAGTACAATGAAGCGTAACTTTTGAGGAAGCAGAATTATGAGAGATTGTGAACCTAAGCCAGGAGTTGCTCTTAGTTACTGAAAATAGACTACATATTTTGCTATATGGGAGCATTTAAAAAAAGCCTGTCTCCTTTTAGAGGTACCAAAGGATTCTGCTAGTGTGCTAGTAAGGCATCTGCTAGTAGAAGAGTCTCTCTTGTAAGACCTTTTTTCAAAGCCAGAGTAATGACTGTAGTTAAGCGACTGGCTTTGTACAAATGTCTATTAGCTCACCAGACACAATAGAATCCTAGAAAACAAGGTAATTGTCACATTTGCAGAGACAGACAACGCAAAAGGGTTTTGAACTGCAGGTGACAATAGCTACTTGGTTTGTGTCATAGGGAATGGGACTGAAATTAATGTGGATTTCCAGCATGTCTTACTGTACTTCCCTCCAAATGCTTATTAGTAGTTCTATTCCATGCCAGAATTCCTTGAGTTTATGAATATGGCCTACACGTTATGTTTGTTTCTGTTTTTTAGAGCTATTGCCAGATTATTGCCTGTCTGTGCCTGATAGTGATTGTGTTTGTATACGAGCACAGGGTCATCTGATAATAAATTGTAGCGCTGTGCGATAAGCAGTGTTTAAAATGGGTACAAGCCAGGAACCTACGGCTCCCACTATACTTTTAGAAAATCCCATCAACAAAAGAAAGAGTTCAAGGTATTTCAGAAAAGGTCATTGATTACAACCAACTTCATGATCATTCTGGATGTGTTCCTTCCTGCAGAGACGTAATTACATTTTGTTTTACAGTAGAATTTATTTTCAGCTATGGGTGAAGACAATTGCTTTCAAATGTTATTTTGCCTCACTTGTACCAGTTTAAGAAAGCTGTTAACTCCAAGTCGGTGGAGTAACAGTAATGGCTGTGAGATCTTGTTTGGACCTCTCTTCAGATTTATACCCTAAATTGTGAGTGGCTAAGAAGCAGCTACTTTGAAAACCACTGACCTTGGCTTCTTCCAGGAACTATTTACTACGTTTAGAGGAACACAGGGGATTTTCTCTGCCTGTTCCTTTTAGCTGAAGGACAGCGTTTTCTGTGAAAATCACTACAGCTGTATTCCAAGTCACCTCCTCTTCTCTTTGGGGTCCTAAGAGCCTCTTTGCTCTGCCTTCTTTTGAGCTGTGTCACATGTACCAGCGGTAAATGTTTTAAACCTAAGTCTCAGAGGTGTAAGTTGTCTCATTTCTTAGGTATTACAAATCTGTACAAAAGACAGAAGTATTTTATCTGAAATGGGCTTTTATCTGTAAGGCTGTAGTGTTAGCAGGTGGTGGGTGATTCAGGTTTATAATACTGGGGTTATGTCCTTGCTTGTGGTTAGTCTGTCATTAGTGTGGTATCAAGAGTTTTGTCCTAGACAGGAGTGGAATTAGTTTTGATTGTGAACTGGAGCAATATAAGCAATATTTCTGGTGCTTTCAAAGATTAAGATCACCATAAGCCTTCATTACATGAGGTAAGAGTTCATCTACATGGTTACACTTCCTAAGAACCGCCTAACAGGGTTGAAGGAAAAGGGGCTGAATACTTCATCTGTCCAGATTCCTCTTTATTTATTGAATACCTTAGTGTTTTAATCTATTTCTGAAATTTTGTCTGTTAGAAGTCAGTTTATTAATACCTTTCCCACTCTACCATTTGAAAGAAGTTACTAATGATATGATAGTCAGAGGGGAAATCCCATCCCACTATGAAAAGTTAATTCTTCCACAAAGAGAGATGCTCTAAGACAGAGTTCTTCACTATTTATTTCAAGACACTGTGATTGCAAGAATGCCAACAGAGTTTGGGACTGGTATTGTGCTATATGTCACTGTTTGCAGGTAGATCCTCTCTGTCCTGACTTGCCATGCAGTGTCACAAAAGTTCTGGTGGTGCCCTTTTTACTGCTCCAGATGAGTGATGGGAAAAAGAATTCTCCAGATCAGGTGAATACAGTGAGCACAACATATAAGTTCTTTGAACAATGCGACTGGAAAGGGGAGAGAAAATACTGTTAGAGGTGATGCCTGCTCCAATGTCTGCACTGTTGAGTAAACCTGGCCTCTGGTCTGAAGGAATGATTATGTTCTCCTTACAAAGCAAAGCAAATTTAATCCAAATCAACTAGGAAAATCTACATATCTTGTGTAATTCATGGCTATTAGACTCAAGGGGAGGATTTACACCACCTTCAGGACAATAATGCACAATGGACTTTGAAAGAATTGAACCCGTAGTACTGTGTGTTCTTTTTTTTTAACACTTAATTTGTGCATTTTCTTATGTTTCAGTGTTAAATTACACAATATCGAGACCAGTTGCTAGAGTTTCCTCTGCAAACTCGCTCTTTTCTTCATTTCTTTCAAAATAATGTGCCATCCTTCCAACATAAACACTGAGGGGAAATGGATGAGTGATTATGTAATCACAAAACTATCTCAGGCAGCAAGCAGGCTTCTGAAACATGTTAAAATCCCAATCACAACAATCTTTTGCTCCTGCCTGGGTCTGATGCCATTTATGCTCTCTTCTGGCTGCTTCCCTTGGAGTAGGTGAAATATAATTAGCTTTTAAAAAATGTGAATTCCTAGGAAACAGTGGCAGGCAACATGCAGTTGTCCAAAAGTAAGGCAATGCATTACACATAATCCAAAAGGATTTAGGCTCTGTTGTGAACTGAAAGACAAGTGTGGAATAAAATAAACTTGATGTCCTTTTATTTTTTTTTAATTGTGGGGAAAATGTCAGGAATTTCTATGGCTGTTTTTTCCTCAAATGAAATATTTATGTCTGCTGAAGGCTAAATTTTTAGGTACCTATCTTAACATGATTTTTTAATAATAGAATTTAGTCAGAAACTTCTCACCCAAACTTTTTGTAACTTCATGCATGTTCTGCTTCTGCTGTCAGGGAAACTGGAGGAGCAGATTTTATAATAAGCCTGTGTTTTATAGCCTACGTTTTCTCATGGATGACAAAGCTAGAAATGGTGCTAAACTCATCTGAACACACCTATAAACACTCTGGGTTTTGCTGATTTGCTGTGGGGCGATTTTTTAATAACTATGTACTTCTAGATAAAAATGCTAGTAAAACCTGAAACCAAAGTTTTGTTTTAACCAGAGATGAAAAGGGTCAGGATGGCAGAATTGCATAAAATGTTTAGGAGGTGCAAACTACGCAAAACCATCTTATTTTTGACTTCTACTCTTCTGACACATTCTCCTTCCTGCTGAGAACTCCTTCCTCCTCCTGACTCTTCAGCTGTCTTTGCAGCTGACCCGTAAAAATACTGAGACAAAAAAAAGGCCTGAATTTCTTTCTTTCAAAAGCTGAAATCTTATTCCCCAGACCAGCTTTCACTTTCTCAATCTGCATGTAGTACTCTTTGATTTTTCTTATAACACCCTTGAATTTTGAACAACATTTCAAATCACCGTTTGGAACTGTTTTGTGACAGCCCTGTATCCCTACTTTGAATGTATATCAAAGCGAGTGCTGGGAGGCTAGCAGCTAAACCGTTCCTTGAATTTCTTCTCAGAAAGGCTTTTATCTCTGTCATTTGTAGCACGTACACTTTGTAAATAAACTGGAGTTTTCACTTCCCTGCTTTGTTACTGGAAGTTGTGATTTGGAACTGGAGCCGTTCTGTCCCTCTGTGAAAAGACACTTGTTTATGTGTTGTCTAGAATATTGGGGCCTGCTTGCCAGAGGATGTACAGTAGATGTGTCATCTCAGCGCAGCATATTTTGTCCTCCCTTGCCTTGTTTTAAACAGTTGGGATGAGAAATGCTGGTTTTCCCACAGCAGGTTTCTGTTAGTTAAAAAAAGCCAAAACGTGACTCTCTGCTGCCACTCTGATCCACTGTGATAAATTTTCTGGCTTCAATTCTGGATTTTCTTCCTAAAACTGATGAGCCTTGCTTAGCATAATGTCTTCTTTCAAGAGAAAAGTAATTACCTGATTCAAATTTCTTCTAGAGTTCATTTGATCCAAATTCTCTCTAATAAGGTATATTGAAAATGCAAACATCTTGCTAGTAACTGGAAGCTAAGAAATGCTTGGAAGCACTTACTTTGGGTGAGAACATGGGTTGCTTATCAGGTGACTTCTAGGAAGGTGGCATTAGTCCTGCAGGAATATGATCACTATCTCCTTCTTACTAGGGGCTGCTTGCCATTTTCTGTCTGTTAATGAAATGCTGTGATAACACAGACCTTCCAAACAGCTTTGCTAAATAGCAAAGTAAGTGAGAGACAGCTATTTCGAGTGTAATAATTGTGTTTAATTTATCCTCTTCTGCACCAGTCAAAGCATAATTAAGGTGAAAATGAAGGTTAGGAGTCTCCTTCCACTCAGCTCATGTGCATCTCAGTCTGACCCTTGTGAGAACCAGTTTCAGCTCTTCAGAAGGACCACACTGTCATTGCACTGATGCAAATTCGGTGTTAGATAGTGCATGTTCATCACAACACATAAGACTATGAGCTTTGAAAAGAACAGTGTGTTTCCTGTAAACAGTGATCAAGGGATTTGAAGCTGTTTCCAATAACCAAAGTATTGGTAGAATTTGCAGGACAACTTCAAAATTGTACTTTGTGCTAAAAGTAAAAATATGAATGAATCCTTGTGTATTTAGCAGTGATGAACAGAACAGCTAGGTAGGATTCACAAGAGTCCTGGGTGAAAGCAAAAGATTAATTTTAAGGTCTTACTGTGAAGTAATTATGATCTACCGGAATAGAAGCTCTTTATTTCGTGTTTGCACTAGTTCTCTTGTTTGGTCTCTCACCAGGACAGCCAAATTCTGCTACCTTATGACCAGAAAGAATTAATAGGTTTCACTTATTTGGAATAGATTTTGGACAATAATTCTTGCACTAAGGCATCTGTTTTTCCTTTAATGAAGGAAAACACACTATAAGAGCCTTTTCCCTTCTAAAAATGCACATATAAACCCAAGGAGGTTTTATTATGATTACAAATAACCCTATTTTGATACAAATTTGGAACTGGGTCTTCTGCAGTGAACCAGCATTGAATCAGGTGGAGCCATATTTTCAAGTGACAGATATAATTTCCAAACATAGCCTCATTATCCAAGGATATAACCTGTCAGTGTGATCGAGCTTAATAAATTCTCCCAAGATGCAAAGACAACACTTAAGTCCTATTCTTAGTGCCTTTACAAGTGATTCACCCTGAATCAGTATTGAGGGACATACTGAAAAATAAAAGACAAATGTAGCCTTTCCTTGGAGAGATTGTGTTGGTAGTGTTCTGAACCAGCGAAAGAGGGTTTGCTTTTCCACAGCTGGGAAGTAAATAGAAGAGAGAAGTGATGACTTGCTTCTCATGGGTCTTGGTCCTTGCTTTTGGTTAGCTCCTCACATGAAGAGCCTCTGAGATGATTTGCTTAGATTATCTGAGTCGGTACCATAAAAGCTAATTATTTTCTTCTTTTAATGTTTGGAAAAAAAGTGTCTCTATATTTTCAGATCACTTTTCTTGCATTTCTTCTATGAAGCAATCATTATTTTGACAACCCCAATCATGTCTTCCACCAGTTTTGTAGTGCCAGGAGGGATTTTCTTCAGTATGTTTAATTGACCAACATCTTTAAGTTAACCTGGGGAGCACAAAACTGTAGAAACAAGCACCTTGTTTCATCTGATTACTAAAAGTAATGTTTGCCAGGTCAACCCCACCAAAAATTCAGTGTTAATTTGTTAAGTCCCTACCTTATCTACTTTGCTCTCTTAATGTTGATTATGTTTGTGACTGCTCTGAAAAGTGAGTGTTAATAGCTGAAGTACTGCATGGGTGGAAACTGTGTCCGGCAATCAAGTAGAGGCTTGTCTTCTAATCCTAAAGATGTGGGTCTGGAAGAGAACAGGCTCATCCTGAGCTGACTGCTATGTTAGCTACAGAAAGTAGCTGGGCTGTGTTAGCATCACAAAAAAAAGGAATAAATAATAGAGCTTGTATTCTCTAGCCGGTTTTTTTGCTTAGTTAAATAAGAGGGCTTCCACAGGTTTTGTGTAACCCCACAGATAAGTGACAATAACTGTTCCTTTACAGGGGACTTGTGTAACAAAGAATGAGTTCCAGCAGTCACTGCTTCTGAGATACTTACACTGAAGCAAGCAGCTCGTGCTGCCCCCATTCATTATATCTGCACCAGTACAGGACTTTAGAGCAGTCAGCTTGTGCTTCCTATAAATGAGAGCCCAGACTGTGCACAGAAACTGCAGATCACTAGACATAACCTGCCCAAATCTGAATTTTACTGAAGCAAAGTCAGAAGCCTCTAGAAAGTAAATAAATTATTTTGGTTGAGTCTAACTAAACAACCAAACTTTGGAGATACCTGTTTAACTGGATTTCTTGGGTGTTTTTAGGTTTGTGTTTTGTGAGTTTGTTGGAGGGGGGTTGAGTAATGCTTGTGCTTTCAGGTAATATAAACTATAAGTCCTTTTGTGAAAGGCTTGTAGTGAAACTGGAATTCTTCAGTGCCTAGAACATGGCTGAAAATCGAAGGCAGGTTATAAAATAACCCAGAGAGCTTTGAAAGTAAAATAATTCCAGATTTCAAAAGTGAACTTCCAGGATGCTCTACTGCCAGTGTTGTTTGGGACTCAAGAATCAGACTCTGACCCTAGAATACCAGGCAGTCAGGGTCAAAATATCACTAAAGCCATTCAATTGTTAGTTGATCAAGTAATCAAGAGGGTTTTTTTTCATGTAGCACAGTGATAAAGCACAGTTGTGTTGCTTTGGGGTTTTTTTTAATGCATGTTGGTCATAGTTCTATTTCTTTAATACTGGAATGGGCTTTGTGCGGCTTCAGGTTAATTATAGAAGAGAAAATATTGCATCACAAATGAAAGAAAGCACAGTTTAGAGTAACCAGGAAACTAGAGTGGTGTGGGATTCTTCATGCCTGCTGGTCAAAGAGGAAAATCTTACAACCCCTTCCTAAAGGGGTACATTTCAGATGCTTTTCCAAATCAACAGTTGCTGGAAAATTTGCTGCATGTTGTTTCCTAAACTGCTGTTCTTTTTGCATTTAGCTCAGGATTGCAGATATCCTGTAGCAAGTATTTCAGGAGGTCTGCTTAATAAAAGAAGTTTTTTTCTTGATCAAGCAAGCAGAATCAATATACAAGATATTTCCGAGATCCTGGAATGTAACTTTAAGAAATTACAACAGCTACCAGTTGTGAGCCAAACCTCTGCCTTACATGAAATGTACTAGTGATAAATGAAGGTCTTACTGACCTAATAAAATGCTACAGATTGATATTCCTTTTGTTGAGCAGCCTGTAATTTCATTAATTTTATTGACAGTAATTATAAGAAGTTGGATTTATGGTAGCCATAAAGAAAAGTTAGTCAACCACACGAAAATGTCAGCATGCTCACTTTGGTATGAGCAGGCTGAAGAATTCTTTTTCAGGGTAGCCACTGCTGATCTGTTGTCTTCTTCCTGCAGTTGTGTTTCATGGCAATGTGTGAAGGCTGGGGGGATGATGCTTCCACGGTCCCACTTACCAACACTGTGGAGCTGCAAGAACAAGCTCAGAATGTAAGAAGCGACTGCTGGATGTAGGTGTCATGCTTAAGAGGGCAATGCAGCCCTGTGCAGCTTTTTCAGCTGGGCAAATTGCCAGTTCACTGATTAATTGGAGCCTTGCCTGCACTGAGACTATGAGACCAGACCTGCTTGTAAGAAAGAAGTGCCAACATTTCTATATATACCTGTAGAAAAATTAGCCCAGGTGGTTGCTGCTGGAGGACAGTACAAACAGGTGGGGACAATGCTCCTTGCCTAGAAGAGCAGCACTTTCTGTGAAGAATACTTGTGAATAAGAAAATAGTGTGTAGGAACACGTGCCTGCTTCTTCAAAATGAGCATCTTTACTACATAAACCTTATTTAATGTAAACTTTCTAGGCTGAAATTAAGCAATGGCAGTTCTGTGTCTCTTAATTAGCAATTAACTGGACACATTGAATACAAAAATAATAAAAGTAAATAATAATATAAATTATAA
>VZRI01006118.1:393973-417829 GCA_013397515.1 Upupa epops
GCACACAGCATGACCTTGCCCCATCAGTGCAATCTAAGTCTCTCTGTAGAGCCTCCCTACCCTCAAGCACATCAACACTCCCACCCAACCTGGTATCGTATGGAAATGATACAACACACATATATAGTAGAAATAGCAGTATAACAATAGAACCAGAGAATGGTTATACAGTTTTGGGGAGAT
Organism: Upupa epops; assembly: GCA_013397515.1. Lineage (NCBI taxonomy): Eukaryota > Metazoa > Chordata > Aves > Bucerotiformes > Upupidae > Upupa > Upupa epops. The sequence continues at coordinate 394,157 of VZRI01006118.1, forward strand.
GTAGTGATTACAGACAATTTAAGCTTGAAATTATATGGATGGTTTAGATGTTTATGAGTGAGGTCTTCTGTGTTGGTGTTCCCTCCCATACCCAGGTCAAGGACAAGTGCAAAAGACAGTCTGATGAAGTCACTGTCAGATGGTTCCTGCTGTTTAACTAGTGTCTGTAGCACTAAGTTGTTAATTTATAGTGATATGTTTATAATAAGATAAGAAAGAATGAGGGAATAAAGGGAAGAGGAAATGACTGAGATCTTGTATTTCTGAAAAGGCTCCAATAAAACAATTCTCTGTGTGTGTGATGATGGAATACTTGAAACTACTTTAAAGTCTCTAAATTTATCTCTACTGAAAATTCGAAGTCAGTAGTGTCATGCCATACTGAATATGGCCACTAGCTTTAAACAAACCAATTCCATACCTCCACACTTTCTTCTTAAGCATCCCTCCTTAAAGTATACTTCTTACAAAAGGCTTATCTAGTGGCCCTATTGTTTGCCAGTTTAATAGCTAAATGCAGTCTATAAGTTTAAAATGAAACCAGCGGAGCACCTAGCCATTGGCTATAATGCCTAGCATTCCTGGGTAATCCCTGACGTACACACTATGATTTTGTTTCCTTTTGCACCCCGCTCACAAAACTACAATGTTTATTGCAAAAGTATTTATAAATCAACACTTAGCTTTGGCAGACAGCACATTTGTTGTCCTACAGCACAGCTCTATGAAGCAATACATTTAAATTACTATTAATTGAAATTAGTTTAGAGAATGGTAGAAGGATATTCTAAGACTTCAATGACAAATAGGTTTGGGGGGGTTTTCCTCACAATTTCTGAAATGTCTGTTTATTAAAGCCTCAGAACGTTTTGCGTAGCAACCTGGATGAGTGCAGAGGAACCTCTTGATATCCTAGGCATCCCAAGTGATGCAACTAAATGTAATGCATGTGGGTGCAACTGCCCTGTGCCCTCACAAAAGACAAAACTGAGGACCTTTAGTGACAGAGAACTGTTTCATCTCTCCAGTTCTGTCCAGATAACACTAAAGCAAATGATGGCTGAGTTATATCCCTGGAATTGTACCATGTATGTATTGTGGTGGCACATGTCCATGTTAAGGGTAGATACAGAATTCAGGCTATGTGAAGGTCTGTGGAACACTGTGGATGCCCCATTCCTCGAAGTGTTTAAGATCAGGTAAGATGAGGCTATGAGCACCCTGGACTGGTGGGATGTGTCCCTGCACATGGCAAGGGGTAGGAACTAGGTGATGTTTACAGTCCCTTCCAACCCAAGTAATTTGACCGTACCCAAGGACTTCTTGGGTTTTCCTAAATGTGACTCTAGGTGTTTGACAACATATCATTGAGACAGGTATTCAATTAAAACCAATCTCTTTGTCCAAGTGTATTCTGTCATTTTATCTGAACATCACACTGCTCTGGCAGGGGGGTTGGACTAGATCATCTTTTGAGGTCTCTTCCAGCCCCTAACATTCTGTGATTTTAAAAGTAGAAATGAAAATGAAAAAATAACTAAAATAGCTGTTTTTAAACATGGACTTTCACTTACTAGAGCTGCATTTGTCTGCCTAGGTCTATAAATCTGTAGAATCTCAAGACAGGAGCTGCTGTTGTGATGACCAGTTGATATAGCTGTCTACACATTGTAGTGCCTGCCATTTTAACAGGTGATTGATTTAAATTCTCTTCAATTTTTTAACTGAGAACATGTAACAAACAATTGAGATTTCAAATCTGGAGGAAGACTAACATTTTAATAAAACTTTTACTGCTAATATTATGTTTATCTATTTTCACATTTCAGCTTTAAAGAAGGATGCAGTCATAGGAAGTAATGAAAAATCTAACCAGCCTCTTTAGAGAGCTTGTAGAATTGAAGTGATGGCGAGGCTTGGATAGATAAGAGAACTCAGCACAAGAGTGAAACAGAGATGGACAAGTTCCAATAAACCAGTAACATTTTACAGAGATAATATTTTTTTTCATAGATCTACACTTATTCACCTTGGGATACTCCCAATTATTTTTAGGACCTTACTCATTTCCTAGATGACAGATTAGAGATGTTACATTGTCAAGTCCTCGTGATTAATAGAAGAAAGTTATGGAAAACCCCCGTGTCCTTCTGCTTTTTTTATTCTCTTATTCTTGTGATGTCTTCAGACATCTAGCCTGAGGCCAAAACTTCTACAGCATTTGGAATGTAACTAAATCGCTTTGTCCATCCAGAGAGTGATAGTTGAAGCATTAAAAACCTTTCATTAAAATTTCACTTGGGAAAGGTCATGCAGATGCTGTTTGCAATCCTTAATAAGAAAGGTGAGTGCTTCTTTCAACTTTCAGTTTTTAAAATGTCTGGTTTTTAGTTGACCTCAAGCAAAATAGTGTCTTCACTAAGAATATGCTACTGTGATCACTTCGAATATGCTGATGTGGAGGTACCTTTATCTTTCACATTGTTTACAGCTAGATAGAAAAATGCTATTTCACTTGAAACTTGGGTTGCATCAGCTGCACCTCAGTTTGGGAAGGATTTTTCTCAGTATCTCAAAGCAGCCCTCAGCACTCCTATCCTGCAGAAGACAGATGCTGTTATTTTACAGGACCTTGAGAATACTGGGCATTGCACAGAACCTTTTAGAGCTCTCGGTCACTTTAGCAGTAAAAAACAAAACAGGAATTGACGAGCAAAACATGTTACAGGTAAGGAAAGGCAAAAGTTGTCTTTATAAGCTCTGGAAAGGTAAGAAAGCTTGATCTTGGTACTGAACTGATCAAAATGCAAATCACAGTTTGTATCTGCAGAAAGCTGATCTTATATTTAGATTAAAAGGCATCTTAAGCTTTAGATGAACTCACAGTGAGTCCTTCATTTTCTTTTACAGTAAAACTCCTCATTTTGACTGTTAATTGATTTATCTCCTGTATGCAACATGGCTGGTTTTGAAAAATAAGCTGCCTGAAAATGGAACTGATGTGTGCTCTTTGTGAGAGAACACTCTTAAGGGGTGTGAGGAGCAAAGTTACATAATGCAAGCAGTGAAAAGGAGCTGTTTCTATTTCACTTTCTCAGTAGCTCTTGTCATTTATCTCTTGAGAAGCAGAATTTGTTGCTTAAGAGTCACATTGCCACTGTGAGGGTTATACTCAATTTCAGGTGGAATTTGTTGTACCGACTCTTCCCCAAGGAAGTTGTTGGTTCTCTCCTGTGAACAGATAATGGAAACAGAAGTTTGCCCACAGCACGTGCATTCGAGACTACTACTACTTGTGGTCTGTTAAAGGTTAAGAAAAATACAGTTCCTAAAATTATTACTTTTCCCTTTTATGGATGAGGCTTTAAGACATCAGTGTAAATGGAGTTTCCTGTTCCAGGGAAGTTTGGCTACCGCAGGAGCTCAAAGGTCCTTTGGGAAAAGCTTGATAGGAACTATGAGCTGAATGTGACCTGAGGCTCCAGGAACCAAAGAGCCAGAACTGAGGGAAACACATTTCACAGCCCTTTTGTGCAATCTTAAGTCCCATAAGCACTTCTGGGAAAGTAAACCCTTCATCAGACACACAGTATTTATGGCTAAAGGTGAAGTCATGTGAATGGCTTTCAGAAATCATTCTGTTATCTGCAGATCTGTGACTTCTTTCCTTGAAGTTTGCTGTAGCTTCAAAAGAATCTGCAGATTTGCAGAAATGCTGAGTAGGAATAGGACAACTAAACACTACTCCATGGCTGGTAACATCGTGCAGGATCCAGTCCACACTGCAGCTTGGCATTCAGCATATTTAGAAATTCTCCCAAAAAGCCTACTTGAACTACTGCACGACTTCTGCTGTGTTGACTACACTTGCTTGTCATAACTCTGTTTATTTATTCACAAGTCAAGGTTGATTATCTTCTCCTCCTTTGCTCACCATTTCTCAGTTGCATCTGGGCAAAGAATGAGGTTACACAAGATGATCTTGAGAGGTTCCTTCCAACCCCCACCATTCTATGATTCTAAGGTAGGAGGAAAGCAAGCTGAGTGGAGGAGAAGACTGGTTGTAATGCAGAGCAGCCACCACACATTGATGCCCATGACATTGCTTTGTGAATATAGCCTTTTTTTGGTCATCTGAACAAGTTTCAATAGGACCTTTGCCACAGCTTGTCCAATGGTACCATGGACTCACACCTGCTCTGTATTATTTTCAAGGGAGTAAGAATACTTAGTGTATCTTTTTTTTCTTTCATTAGTGGACATGTTTGGGTACAGAAAGGCATTATGCTCTGCCTTTGAAATGCTGTTGGAATACCAATATTTGAAACATTAAAATAACTTTCAGTAATATTTATTAAATAAATATTTAATTTAAGATGAAGAACAACTTTCATAGCTACAAATGCTTTCTGTTAGATTGCCTCAAATTGATAATGCTGAAATTAAATAAACACATGTTCTTTCTAGGGACCTAGACTTTAAAAAGGAATGCCCTCCCTCATTCTCCCAATAATATTTTATTACTATTTCAAGGACAGTACTCAGAGTGTTTTAGTGTTTCCACTTGCCATTCCAATTTTCTTATTGCAATTTGTTTTCACTGAGTGTAATCAAAACTAGAAGTTCGAAAATCTTAAGTAACATTCTTGAAAAACTCAAAGTAAGTTATGTCAAAAAATAAAGCAGATAAATGTCATAAATTGTAGGGACTGGAAGGAAATGGTGCATTCCTCTTTTCCTTCGTAACTATTGGTTTTGCAAGAAGTTGCCCTTTGGAAGTGAGGAGAACAGCTTTCGTAGCTAGAAATGCATTCTGTGAGATCACCTCAATCTGATAATGCTGAAATTAAATAAACACGTGTCCTTTTTAGAGACCTAGACTTTAAAAGCAACGTTCTCCCTCATTCTCCAAATCTGGGGTGAGCCAGGCAGGCTGTTTGTGAGGGTTCACGCAAAGTAAAACCTTGGGCGTGTGCTGTCTAAATGTAAATCAACAAAGCTATACATAGCACAGTCTGATGTGGTTACCAGCTGATATTTCTGCAAAGACACTCCAAATGGGAGAGGAAATTCCAAACTTCCTTATTATTCCAACATGCTGAGCTTGCTAGTCAATAAAGGTTTTACAAGTTTTATTTAGTATATGGGTGGCATTTGGCAGGTTCCCGTGGCAGGTACCTTGTGTTTCCTACTCTTTGTTAGCCATGAACTTTTCATTGGGTTTGTGATTTTAAAACACTTAGATTTTTTATACTGTAATATATAGCAAGCGAGCTAGTTCCATCTGAAGATCCCAGCTACATCCCCTTTCAACCACCCAGCAGTAAGACACAGTATTAGAATGAATAGATCAGAGTTTAGAGGGCTCTGCTTTCAGGATCTTTCTTTATAGAAGAGTCTTGCATCCAGAAGTGGTGTTCAAATTACATATTGCACAGCTGTGGATTTCTTTTTCCACCTTTTGGTAGCATCCATGCATTAGAGTCAGTTTGCTTCTGCAAACCCATGCAGATTAAGCTGCAGAATGGAAAGAATGGAAATGGGATTGATAGGAAAGGGATGTTTAGTAAAGCAGATACTTTACACTGCAGTGGGAAGGCTGTGATGCTGGAATAATGGGGAATAAACCAAAAGAGAATACTTGTGTAGTGATTAGAATGGGCACAGACTGAAATACGTAGCCATTGGCTATGAGGGGCAAAGACTTAGGTAAAATCAGAAATGTATCATCCCATTTATAAGGCACAAGAAAATAATTGGGGAAAAAATGCTAAAGAATCCTTGTGGATATGATTAAGGTGTCAGAGGAATGCATCTGCCAAAGAGTGGGGAATAGTCAGTGGAACAGACACTCAAAGAGACACACCTGACCCTGCTCCACCTGGGCAGGGGGTGGACTTAGATGGCTTTTTGAGGTCCCTTCCAACCTGTAGCATTATGTGAAGACCTAGGGGAAGGTTTTCTCTTACCTGGGAAGAAGGGGATTGTTCTCATGTGTGTTTTCAGATTCCACCTCTGCCTTCCAGACTGCAATTTTCCCGCTCTATGCTGGGACAAGTCACCAGCCCACTGCCAGCTACAGAACTGTCAGCCAGGCAGATGTGTCTTTTTCGTGGATTTTTTTTCCCATTACAAAAGGTGTCACTTTATTTAGTGCATAAAGGTGTTCACATCCCCTTGAAGTCAAATTAAGGTCAGGAGATAGCAGGACTAGGATATGAGAAAGCATGGAATGGCATTCACAGAATCTTCCTTTCAAAAGTGCAGGGATGGTTTAATTTTTCCTACATGAAAACATCCTAGAATTGTGGTGGTGAAAATGAAAGGGTCTGTAAGTTAGCTGCTAGAGTCTTTTTGTTAACTTATCACGTAGATCTGTGGATAGTTTGTTTTCATTTCCTTTTACTTTATATTCCTTCTTGGTATTAAGACCCAAACATTCCTTTCCAGTTTTGTAAGGCAGATGAGCAATTGGTACCTTTGTGGTAAGTTTTGTCCTTATTGATATAGGTGCTCCAAAATAAACAACTAATTCCTGAAGTTGGAAGTTTTTCAGGATTCGCTGCATGCACTGTGATCCTGGATAAAGGTGTGTTTGGCTTACAGCTGCTTATTTTTCACATGGATGGTCTGGTTGGAATTGCTGTACAGCATCCTTGCCAGCTATTTCTGAGATGAATGTACATTTATTGCCCATAAACTCTTTGGCTTAAAATTCAGTGGTCTGTCTCCTAAAGAACAGCTCTACAAGTTTTTTATCAGAACATCATGTAAAATACAAAGCTTATCAGAGTTCAAATAGGCAGCAGTCAAACATGGGGGTTCAATTTATAGGCTACTTTTCGTAACGGAGTACGTGTTAAAGTATTTATTGAAGCCCAGCTGCAAGACTTGTGTGAAGACACTTGACTTGATCAGTTCCATGCAGAAAATACATACTCTGTGCCTAAATATGCAACCTCTGCTACTTAACACGACATTTCAAGAGACTTTGCATTTGTTAATACATGTGAGAAAATACTTCTTGTGGGGTTTTGCTCTTTCATTTTTACTTCTTTTTTATGCCCTACTAAATATTCTACATTAACTTTGGCCACAGGCAGCAGCTTCTCCAGAGAAGGACTGCTTGAGCACAGAATTGTAGAATTGCTTAGGTTGGAAAACACCTCCAAGGTCACAGAGTCCCTCAACCCCACTGTCCCAAGCCCATCACTACACCATGCCCCTAAACTCCAGATCTACGTGACTTTTAAACACATCCATTCACTGAGATTCAACCCTCTCCCTGGGCAGCCTGTTCCGAGGTCTGCTGACCCTTTCATCAAGATGTTCCTAATATCTAGCCTAAACTTCACATGATGACACTTTCTTGTTGCAGGACTCACACAGTACCCCTAAGTCCTAAACCTTGAGAGAAATTAGCCTTTTAAAAAGAACTACCACTGGCTACCAATCTGCTATGTTTCGTCTTCTAGAACACTGGGGTCCCTTCACTCCTTCAAAGATGCAGTATATGTTTCTTTACTGGTATAAATGAACCAAAATTCCAGAAGCATGTTAGTTTAGTGTCATCTCCATGTCTACTTGTTGAAGTAGCAACCGTTGTGTATTGTGAGTCATGGAATCATTAGGGATTGGAAAGGACCTCAAAAGATTGTGTAGTTCAACCCCCCTGCCACAGCAGGATTGACTAGACCAAGTCGCACAGGAACATATCCAGGCAGGTCTGGAAAGTCTCCAGAGAAGGAGACTCCATGCCAGCATATTCTTCCATTGTATTTGCTCCCATGCATCCATCCTCTGAAAAATATGTGACTTGTACTAATTTAAAGTTACGGCATCATTGGCCACTTTTGTTTTCTTTATTGGACTCTTGTAATTATAGGAAGCATGAGAAAGCCGAGCTTCCCTTTCCTCAGCCTCTTCATTACACATCAGTCTGTAATTCTTGTCTGATGGAGTTCAGACAATGTTCAAGTGAGAGGCAAAAAAAAAACCTTAAAGAAAAACAATAACTGGGGCTGTCTGCCCATCCTTTCACTGTGTGAACAGGGAGGGTTTGAGACTGAACTTTTTCATGTGATAGGTTTATACCAAGAGTTAACAAACTTAAGACCAGTGTTTAGACATCCCAGTAAAGGGAGTGATTTTGGGGGGAGACTTTCAGGAACTGTTCTCAGTTGTGAATTGCTGTAAAAATAACTGATTCAAATTAAATAAGTATTTGTGTTTAGATATGACAGCAAAGCAGGATTTAGCTATTAATACTTGGATTCATAAGCACATTTTTATACTCCTACTTTAAAAGGATGGCTAGTGAGTCTGTGCATGTAATCTAGTGATGTGAATATCTCATGATTTGAGTTTCTGCAATGTAATTTACTGTGTTAGATCAAGTCCTAAATTTAATCTCTGTTGCTATTCATCTTAGAGAGACACTACTTGAGTAGAAAAGTAGTGTTTCTTTCCCAAAACTCTTACTAGAATGAGAAACGGTTCTGTACTTCCTCTGCTATGTGATGATAATAGGGGATTTTGGGAGGAAGGCGAGTCTGTGTCTCAATATATTTGTATCTTTGCTGGGGATTTTTTTAAAATGCTTTCAAACGTGTGTCTGAAACAGTAGTTATACATTAAGGTATAACGTAACTTCAAAGATAGCTTTAAGAAAGAAATACAGGTTTAAATTTTCTTTATCTTGACCACATAGTTTATTTGTTGATTCTGAAGGAATTAAATTGATAAATGCAGAGCTCAGGTAGAACTCTGTGACATTTTAACCTGGGTTCAAAGCTTCTCTTGCAGTTCAGCTCCCTCAGAGAACCTTTGATGTTCCCACATTCATTCACCCCTCATTTGCTATTGTCTTAAGTATTTACTTTCTGCAGTTTATTTAGGAAAGGTATTCTAGGATGTAGCAGAATATCTTAAAGCAGAAGCATGGGGGGATAAAGATGCTTGCAGAGATATTAATCACCTGTGATCTCTCATGTACGTAGACACAGATTGGAAGGTCAATACTCAACATATATAATTCTGGGTTATTACAAAATTGCCAGCTGTTTTTTTCCTTGAAAGAAGAAGTGTGTCATTCCGCACAGGTCTTTGTCAGCCTGGTTTTTAAAAGTATTTGTCCTCTAATAACACTGCACTGGTGTGCATTCTCCAGGTATCACGATGCTTCACTGACTTCACCTTCTTTATTTTCTTACCACTGAAGCTAGATTTTCCTTAACACACTTTAAATAGCTCATCGTTTTCTGTCATGCCCTCTGTACTGCACAAAGCATCTATGAACAAAAAAAGAGAGGATGCTTCACAGGTTGCAGTGAACATACATATCTACACAGATTTGTGCAATCCTCCTCTTTTCCTCTCAGCAGGGTGACACTGTCAACAGCTGTTTACCTTCTACAAGTACCCCCTGAATCTTTTTGTACTGTACTGCTTATTACTTTCAAGATCCCCATCTTTATTGTAGATTATTCTTACTCCATTAGAGTACCATACATTTATCCATGTTAAATGTTATCCTGTTATATTTAGGCTGTAGGTGTAATTTTCATGTTAATTTTAATTACAGAACAACCTGAAACTTCTCAATGCCCTTCCTCACTTGCTGGAAGTCTGCAAATTTATATGCCCTCTTCTATCAGTCAGCTTGGTAAAGAGTTCATTTTTACTACGTGTTGATGCATATAAAACTCTAGTCTGTTTGACCTTCCATTCTGACAGTGAATAATTGATGAGCAATCTCTGATTTCCATATTACTAAGGAAATACTTATGGAAAACTGACCATGGAATTTCTTCTCTGTGTAAGTTGTACTACAAGAGAGAAAAGGTCTGTGAAATTCAGCGCAAGTAACATGCATCTCTAATGACTACATGTGTAAAGAATAGAGGGACCTTATCCTAAAGGATTCAAAATTCCTATGCAAATGATATATAAAGGAATCATTATCCCAAAGATGGAGTCATTGCTTGGAGGGGGTATGGTGGCAGTTTAATAATTCACCAGCGGCACTACCCAGAATGTAAAAATGCAAATTAAGGAAATACCTTCCTTTAACTCAGGAAGTTCAAGTATCTCCCATTCCTAAGCTAGAAGCATAGATTTAGGCAGTGTGAAATCACTGCATAAACAAAATATAAAGAGTCAGATGAAATTGTTCAAATTTTAACTCTACTTAGTCAGCATATCAATGCCTTTATTTTTATTTAATTGTTAAACTCTTTCCTTACCAAAGGGGCTAGATTTTTGGTATTATCTACATTTCTAGATGCATACTGAAATTATCTAAATATTTAGATGTGTAATAATTTTCAGTATTTCTTACTCATTTTTTCCTAGGAGTTTCGTATCTTGTTTTTGCATCAAACAGAAATCATATCAAGAATATTTAGATCTGATTTGTTCATTTCACTGTTAGCTGAGTATAAAAAGTCAGTTGACTGTTCATCACTTGCTAGTTATTTCATTTTCTTGTGGTCAGAGATGCTGGTACTCGTTTAAAAGAAAACTTCAGCTTGCCCTTTTGTAGTAAAAATAATGAAGAACTGAGGCAGCCTGCTGTTGGTCCTGTAGTCATGTACTACACAGTGAGTGCTGATATATAGGCAGATGTAGGCATTTTTATTCTATCTGTATGATGTGCCACTTTGTAGTTTTCTAGGACCAACAAAGAAGAAGCTAATTAAGGATAGAAAAGATTTAATCTGCAGTCCCAGAACAGCTGACAGACTGCAGAGCAGAAGTGAATGTAAATGCCCTTTGCAGTGAGACGGGGAAAAGTAAGAGTTGGTTTTGTTCAGCATGACCTCAATTACAAGGTAAGAGTGGTAGAGAGTCCTAATAAGCACAGCTTTTGGTGCATCCTCTAGTGTTGCAGTCACACAGCAACTATCAAGATGTCATAGAAATAGAGAATCATTAGGGATCAGAAGGGACCTCGAAAGATCATCCAGTCCAATCCCCCTGCCACAGCAGGATCACCCAGACCAAGTCGCACCGGAGCACATCCAGGCGGGTCTGGAACGTCTCCAGAGAACGAGACTCCTGTACCCCTCCCCCTGAGTTTTGCTTTAGGTCTTCCTGCAGTGGCTCTTCATTACACTCCACTTAACTTGTGACAAACATGTGAAGTCACAGCTACTTCTGCTCTGTTGTAAGCTCTTCAGAATCTTCTCAGCTTCTTCCTTTCTGGCTCTTGTGGAACTGTGGTCTGATCAGAGCTAGACCTTGTAGACTTACAATCACCCCTCCAAAAGAAAAAAGAAGTTACTAAAAACAGAATTGAGAACTTTGGGGTGTTCTAACAATTTGATAAATTTGTATTAATGGTTTTAAATTAGTTTTTTTTTTTTACAAATATTTTCTTCATCCTATTCCACTTGCATCCAACCCTTCTTTGAAGATTCAGCCTGGTTAGCCATTTTAAAATTCTTTTTAACAGAGTGGTGGGTAATAATTTGTTCTTGAAAGAAAACTTGCCCTGGAGAATGCATCAGGCTTGTAAACTAACTAAGACAGATTTATTGATTCTGGCTAGAAATTTGAATTATAACCCTGAATGCCTTATGATTTTCCCACTGAAGTGTCCAAACTATTTTTGGTCTCATGTATTGTATTTAATTCACTTTATTATTTCAATTCTTTCTGTAAAAATATATGTTTAAGTTATTTATTAAGATATATCTCTGAAATTTACAGAGCTACAAAAGCCATTTATTTACAGTACTTAGTATCAAATTCTGTCGTACATGTGTGTCTTCCTACTCATCTCCTATTTTGGTGTCACAGAATCACAGAATTCTGTATTGCAGTATTGCAGGATAGGATCTGTTCCTGTGCCGCTTGGTCTAGGTGATCCTGCTGTGGCAGGGGGATTGGACTGGATGACCTTTCGAGGTCCCTTCCCACCCCTAATGATTCTATGATTCTATGATAGACTTGGACCTACATGTGTACCAGAAATGACCATAACATATGGTTATTCTATGAATGCCATCATAGTAAATACCTGTGAACCTGTAAGCATTCTTAGATGATAAAGCTGAAGGACAATCTGTGCTTGGTAAAAGCAATCAATAATCAGCAGTCTGTGTTTCTCATCTTTCTAATAATAGGGTTTTTAAAATCCTAATTAAGTATACACCTTTGGCATCTCTACATTTCAGTAATACAAGTTATTTAAAGCTTTTGTAAGCAGTGCCTTTGCACCTGTTAAAAATAGCTTTGGGTATTTTTTCTTTGAAGAAGAAAATGTTAAAGCTTATTTACTAAGCATTTGCAGGTGACTGAGCAGCAGTTTTTTTGTGTATTTTTTTTAGGAAATGTAGAAATTTCAAGCTGAGCCAAAGATGTAAAAGGCTGCTGTTTGTAAACACACCCATGAAGTCAATANGAAGTTAATCTTATCTTCTTTCCATTTCAGGTGAATCTGGTGCTCCTGTAAAGTGAAGTTCTGGTAGGCAGGGCAGTGTCTTGCCAGCGCTGACTTAAAGTGCAGCATCTAGTCAGAGAAAGCTGTCACAGCAGTAACTCTCCATGATGATGGAACCCATCCAAAGCCAGGTGATGCGGCCAGCCTTAGATTTGTGATCACACATTTAAATAAACACTGGTTCACTCTATTTCAGAATGTTTCTGAAGTTATAGGCTTAAAAGAAGATACTAATGGTTAGTGATAATAGCTCATACAGTTATTAGTAAGCAACTTATGTACAACCATTACCCACATCAAATCTTTGTTGCATGTATTTTGCTATAATTCCATAGCAAACTAATCATAGCAGGCTACTTAATGTCTAGCAAGTGGCAAAAAAAGAGCTGCAAACCTGAAAGGAAGAATTAAAATTCCACCCCCCCAAAACCAAAACAAATTGCACCAATAGATTTGATTTTTATGGAAGAGAGATAAGGATTGGAGATAGGTTTCTATTTCTCAGTAGTTCAGGTCTGAAAGCTTGTGAGCAGTGTGTGTAACAAAGAAAAATGCTGAGAAAATGTATGACTTGGTAATTTATAATATGAGAAAAACAAAGGCATTACAACTGAAGTAGCAATGGAATTAATAATATGCATTAAGCTGAAGGAAGAACAGGCCTGATACCATGAGGGTCTGCAACTTTAGGTAATCTGGTGCCAGAAAGTCATGCTTGCTGATGTAACTACATCTTCACTAGAGAGGTTTTCCTGTTTAGATAGGCAGCAGGGTAGTTCTACTGCTAAACGGATCTTGTGTTTAGCTGGCCCAAGATTAAAAAAGCCCCAACAACTAACAACAAAAAACAACTTTTGCAGCTCTGTCAGGTTCTGAAGGCTGCCAAGAAACCTGTGTGTTATTCTGTGTTGTAAAGCCTGAGTGTGCACACGCTGCCTGGCCCTGGAATGAGCCTCAGGTCCATCCTGTACGAGGTATGTTCTACTGCTAGCTCTGAGCTCAGACTTTCTCTGTGCTTTGTTGCAATGCAAGTGAGATCATTCAAGTTTTTCAGATGGACTTTTAAGGATATATGAGAATTGCTGAGACATTAGAAGGCTGGTTCTTCCCTTTGAGGAAAAATGACATTGCCTTTCTTTGAAAAGTTTTTATTTTTCCATTTTAAAAGTAAAATTTCTCTTGTGAGAACCTAGCTTACGCTGTTTAGTGGCAATAACGTAGCACAAATCTAGTCTAGCACATGCTAAGGAGAACGCTGCCTAGGACAACATAGAATGTTTACATCTGACAGGGGTGTGCTGTAGGTATATGACTGGCTTCCACCAAAATTGTTCCTCACAGCAGCTGCAGAGCTTTTAGAGGGGTAGTTCGGAGGCCTCGGCACGTCGGCTGTACTACAGATGTTGGCTTTTGGGGAAAATGGGCTCCCTCTGCTGAGTGGTTCAGTGGTTGTCAAGTGTCTCTGACTCGCCTTCGTTCGGGTTTCGTTTGAAATGGACTATCACAGTACTCAAACGCCCACATGCACTGGCATGTTATGTGTTGCTAGCAACTGTCAACACTCATTGCCTCTCTTTCCTGAGTGCCATAGGACTTGCAACAGCAAATCTTGCCATTTTTTTTGCTCACTGGTGGGAGTCTGACTGCTGGAAGCAGATGCCCATGGAAACTTAGATATTAGTGTGTCAGTGTTAGTGTGCTTCAGTTCCAGCTCCANTAGAAATTTGAATTATAACCCTGAATGCCTTATGATTTTCCCACTGAAGTGTCCAAACTATTTTTGGTCTCATGTATTGTATTTAATTCACTTTATTATTTCAATTCTTTCTGTAAAAATATATGTTTAAGTTATTTATTAAGATATATCTCTGAAATTTACAGAGCTACAAAAGCCATTTATTTACAGTACTTAGTATCAAATTCTGTCGTACATGTGTGTCTTCCTACTCATCTCCTATTTTGGTGTCACAGAATCACAGAATTCTGTATTGCAGTATTGCAGGATAGGATCTGTTCCTGTGCCGCTTGGTCTAGGTGATCCTGCTGTGGCAGGGGGATTGGACTGGATGACCTTTCGAGGTCCCTTCCCACCCCTAATGATTCTATGATTCTATGATAGACTTGGACCTACATGTGTACCAGAAATGACCATAACATATGGTTATTCTATGAATGCCATCATAGTAAATACCTGTGAACCTGTAAGCATTCTTAGATGATAAAGCTGAAGGACAATCTGTGCTTGGTAAAAGCAATCAATAATCAGCAGTCTGTGTTTCTCATCTTTCTAATAATAGGGTTTTTAAAATCCTAATTAAGTATACACCTTTGGCATCTCTACATTTCAGTAATACAAGTTATTTAAAGCTTTTGTAAGCAGTGCCTTTGCACCTGTTAAAAATAGCTTTGGGTATTTTTTCTTTGAAGAAGAAAATGTTAAAGCTTATTTACTAAGCATTTGCAGGTGACTGAGCAGCAGTTTTTTTGTGTATTTTTTTTAGGAAATGTAGAAATTTCAAGCTGAGCCAAAGATGTAAAAGGCTGCTGTTTGTAAACACACCCATGAAGTCAATAAGCATGCTACCAAATGTTCCCTGATTTAGCTGTTCTGTAGAAAACTGACTATTTTACCTTTTTGTGTGCTTACGTCTCGTAAGGCCTCTACATAAGTCCTGTGCATCTCTGTCAGAAAGACTCCCCAGATTCCATANCAGAATGTTTCTGAAGTTATAGGCTTAAAAGAAGATACTAATGGTTAGTGATAATAGCTCATACAGTTATTAGTAAGCAACTTATGTACAACCATTACCCACATCAAATCTTTGTTGCATGCATTTTGCTATAATTCCATAGCAAACTAATCATAGCAGGCTACTTAATGTCTAGCAAGTGGCAAAAAAGGTAACTGTGGAGTTGCAAACCTGAAAGGAAGAATTAAAATTCCACCGCCCCAAAACCAAAACAAATTGCACCAATAGATTTGATTTTTATGGAAGGGAGATAAGGATTGGAGATAGGTTTCTATTTCTCAGTAGTTCAGGTCTGAAAGCTTGTGAGCAGTGTGTGTAACAAAGAAAAATGCTGAGAAAATGTATGACTTGGTAATTTATAATATGAGAAAAACAAAGGCATTTCAACTGAAGTAGCAATGGAATTAATAATATGCGTTAAGTTGAAGGAAGAACAGGCCTGATACCATGAGGGTCTGCAACTTTAGGTAATCTGGTGCCAGAAAGTCATGCTTGCTGATGTAACTACATCTTCACTAGAAAGGTTTTCCTGTTTAGATAGGCAGCAGGGTAGTTCTACTGCTAAACGGATCTTGTGTTTAGCTGGCCCAAGATTAAAAAAGCCCCAACAACTAACAACAAAAAACAACTTTTGCAGCTCTGTCAGGTTCTGAAAGCTGCCAAGAAACCTGTGTGTTATTCCGTGTTCTAAAGCCTGAGTGTGCACACGCTGCCTGGCCTTGGAATGAGCCTCAGGTCCATCCTGTACGAGGTATGTTCTACTGCTAGCTCTGAGCTCAGACTTTCTCTGTGCTTTGTTGCAATGCAAGTGAGATCATTCAAGTTTTTCAGATGGACTTTTAAGGATATATGGAATTGCTGAGACATTAGAAGGCTGGTTCTTCCCTTTGAGGAAAAATGACATTGCCTTTCTTTGAAAAGTTTTTATTTTTCCATTTTAAAAGTAAAATTTCTCTTGTAAGAACCTAGCTTACGCTGTTTAATGGCAATAACGTAGCACAAATCTAGTCTAGCACATGCTAAGGAGAACGCTGCCTGGGACAACATAGAATGTTTACATCTGACAGGGGTATGCTGTAGGTATATGACTGGTTTCCACCAAAATTGTTCCTCACAGCAGCTGCAGAGCTTTTAGAGGGGTAGTTCGGAGGCCTCGGCACGTCGGCTGTACTACAGATGTTGGCTTTTGGGGAAAATGGGCTCCCTCTGCTGAGTGGTTCAGTGGTTGTCAAGTGTCTCTGACTCGCCTTCGTTCGGGTTTCGTTTGAAATGGACTATCACAGTACTCAAACGCCCACATGCACTGGCATGTTATGTGTTGCTAGCAACTGTCAACACTCATTGCCTCTCTTTCCTGAGTGCCATAGGACTTGCAACAGCAAATCTTGCCATTTTTTTTGCTCACTGGTGGGAGTCTGACTGCTGGAAGCAGATGCCCATGGAAACTTAGATATTAGTGTGTCAGTGTTAGTGTGCTTCAGTTCCAGCTCCAGCCTTAGAAAGTTCAGCTGGTTAATATTTCTTAGGCATTTCCAAGTTGTCTCGCTACCTTTATTTTCCTGATCTGATCCAAAAAAGCAGGATATGCCTTGCTTTTGCAGCAAGTGCGTTCATGCACATGTTAACCCAGAAATTAAAGCTGTCATCCACCTTGCTTCCTTAATTCAAACCTCTCCAGGCTTTATTGGTAGAGTGCTGTCAGCAACACTGCTCATGAACATAAACTGTCTCATAAAGAAGATCTGACTGAATTTTTAAAAGCTGAAGATGTCATTAAATTTATCATTGAAAAAAGGGTTTATAAATTGAATGCTCTTGCAACATTTGCATCCAGAGCCCCGTTAAACAGGCATCCAGTCTTAATGAAACTAGTAAACTGGAGATAGCTGGGTAGAAATTGCCTGAGGTCTCACGGGCTGTTTGCAACAAGAGCGACGATCTCTAGTTCCTGATTTTACTACAGAGTAAGTTTATTGAAACTCCTGGGTCGGTTTGTTAAGTTTTCGTTCTGTGTGATAACTGCTCTCTCATCCTTTCAGTAAATAACCTTCAAAGGGCGTTGTGAAGATAAAAAGGTGACGTTAAGGAGACAAAGCAGGAGGGAAGGAGACTTTCTTCCTTAGGTTTTAATCAAATAAAATAGGAGCAACAGCTGAATTGCAACTAGACAATTCTAAGCACATCTCAAGCCCAAGTTACAATAACTAGAACCACAAAAAACCCCAAACCCCAACCCAGCCTGTATGATTCAGCTCACCTTGGAGGATTCTGCAGCTTATTGTCCTTTCTATCTAGTCAATAGCTGTGTCAGACGAGACCCCGTGAGAGGCTTTTTCCAGTCTCACTCACAGCTTGGTGGTAGTCGAAGGTGTTCAGAACACTGAATGTAAGTGGATTGTAAGCAGAAATTGTAGACTTTGTTGTGCCCTGTAACGAAAGCAGACGTCTGCCCCTGGAAGTGCTGCCAGTTTGGCAAATACTGTTCAGAACATAACATGGACTGCTTTGGATTCAGAAGAGGTGCAGGTGCCTTTTCTTATAACCTACCACTCTATATTATGTTTCAATGAAACATCATTGGAACGTTAATTAATATTAAGTAATTAATACAAAACTAATCTAAAACAAAATGGTATTACTATTTATATTCAAACCAGAAAACTGTTCAGAAAACCGGATAGTTGCTGTTATTAAGAAATGAAACCAAAATCATTTCCCAAACTTTCTAACTGCCTAATTATTTTCTGTTCATAATTTATCTAAATACCAGAATTTGTAGAGCACTTAGTCACTGAATGCAGTTGCAAAGACACAATGAAAATCCAGAACAACATTTTAAATTGTCACTTTAGACATTTAATATTTTGATTTGCAAAACCAGCATCAACGTCTTTATTGCTATGCTTGGGTTATGAAGAATGTCCTTCCTGGTCACGTAACAGAACAGGTCTTTTTACAATATTAGCACTGCTTCTAATTTTAGGAATGAGGAGTTTATTTTATGATAAATGTATTACATCCTGCATTGTGGGAAAAGCTTTTATTATTTTTCTGTTGTCGAGAGTTTAAATCCATTCTTAACTTTCTTTCTGACCTGCTTTGCTCATCATTGCTGGTTCATCAGAACCAAAAAGCCACTGATATTTTGTCATCGTTTTAGCACCTAGGAATATTTCCATAAAATCCCAATCTGCCTCTTTTGTGACTGTGAATAATTAGTGTGGATGGACAGTGACTGCCCAGCTCCAGACCTAGCTACCTTCCCATTTGTATAACATCACAATTTTACACTGGCTAAGGACAAAGACCTTTACACTTTGAAATTGCTGTGAAACAGTGCTGCATACTGAAAAAAAATGCAGTATATGGATATACACTACAATGCTTTATCGGTATTATATATAGTAACATACTCTATCTTACAGAGACTATCTTGTGGTGTTTGGACTTCTGGCCTTGTTCAGGATATGCTGAAAGCTGACTGATGCCAACAAAGAAATTTATGTCACTCCAGTGTGGGATCTGTTTTAATTGTACTGTTGCATGACTTGGCCTTCACTAAGCCATCCCTTTAGCATAGCAGAATAAATCATACAGTAGTACATATTTGCAGTAGCTCTGCTGGCATAAATACAAACAGGGGCAAGACCAAATTGTTTAGTTCACTTCAGATCCCAGATCTTTTGGAGTGGCTCCAGCATTGTATAAAGCTTGCTTTTTTTTTTTCCTTATGACTTGTCTGTGCTTAAGTACGAAAACTAACAGGATTTCTGTTCTTGGAAATTCAAGCATGTTCTGCCTGGCCCCAGCTGTTGTCCTGCCTTGTGGTCCTATGCAGCTCAATCGGCAGGGCACCGAACCTGGAATGAAATTGAGAACTCCATATGTAATCGAACTGTTGGAATTGCATTTTACAGAGGAAAACGCAACAAGTCTGGGACCTTAGTATCAAAAATTCATCCTTATGGTAAAGGAGTAAATATATTAATGAATATAACTGTTGATGAGCCTTGAATCTAGAGTATGCTGTTAGCAATTTGAGGAAAGTTCGATTTCTAGGCTTCCTTTCAATAAAATTAAACTGAGAAGTGTTCACCATCAACTTCATGGGTCTTCGTTTCGGTCCACGTACTCTCTCCCTGGAAGAGTTGTTACAGAAGGATCGAGCACTGATGTCAGTTAAACATGTCATTTCCCGCTGAGTCCCGTACATTTGATTTATGCCTTCAGACCAGGGTAGGGAAGGCGTTCCAGCCGCATTAAAGCCAAGCCCCACTGCAGGCCCGTCGGTGGCAGTTAACTCCTTCCTAGGAGAGCCTCTACCCCGCATCTCTGGACAGGGCTAGGGGAAAACGGCACCCCCCCTCCCCGGGGAATCCAGCGAGAGGGGGAGACCAGAGGCACTGAAACCCCGAGCCTAGGGGAGCCAAAAGCTCTAACTTGGGGCTGGGAGGCAAGCACGTCCCTCTCCTTGCTCCGCACACAGTTCAGTGCTCAAGTGTGGGACTACTGCTGTGGGACTCCCTCCCCTTTCTTCCCCCCCTGAGCAACCGTCATGTTCCCAGCGCGGGGTCTGCGGGATTCCTGGGGGGCGGCTCCGCTGTGGGTGCTGTTTCATGATCTGTGCGGGTTGGGGTGCATTTGCTAGAAAGCAACCTGTAGATTAAATTTATGCAGGATAATCAGGAACTTCTTTTAATATTGGGGCTACTGCTTTGGTGTGCCTTAATTCACGCCGTTTCGATAGTGAGTCTTTTTTTTCCCGAGTCCCTTTCGAAGGGACACTTGTTGGGTTTGTTTGTTGGTTCCATTTAATAGTGGGTCATTCCTCTGAGATCCACAGCGCTTTCAGCAAAGTAATGAGAAGTCTTAATTTGGGGACTTCATGGCAGCGGTTTCGAGCCGTTTGGAAGCGTGTTGCCTTTAAATCTAAGTTGAAAAAAAAAAGAGGGGAAAAAAAAGTCTCCTGTCTTGAGAAACTGCTCGGTTTGCAGGAAACCCTCCGGATGTTTGCTGCTTTTCATGTGGCATTTGTGGTCGGCTCTGATAACGCCGGGAGCTCCACTTCCAACACCGAGCTCCGTAACGGACCCGAAATAGAAACGCGGCTCCCGCCGGAGGATCCCCACTCCGCGCCCTGCACCGGCGGATTTAAAAGGTCAATAAATCAGAAGGATGAACTCTCGGCGGCATTGTTAGGGGTTGGGAAAGTTAACGAATGACCCCAGGAGTCGTGCGACCACGGAGGTTTCGGGAGCATCACAAGACGCTCTTTACTCTGAGCGGGAACTGGAGTGTCTTAAAGTTCTGAGTCAAAAAACTCCCAAACAGTTAAAACAGAAAACAGGTGAGAGAATCTATTTATAACGCCAGGAACACCGAAAGGGTCACAAACTACCAACATTTTTCTGTACAAACCTGGGAGCTTTTACTTTCTCGGCTTAGGTTCAAAACACACCTTTCTTTCTTTTGATCCCGGATCAATGAGCTGTAGAAAGAGTTTGCACAAACCTCTCAAACAAAGTCAGAGTCAGTTTGCTTAAGTTTATTAACTCAAATTCATTGTATGAAAAGTATTTTCTTTTTGTACTGGAAACGACGGCCTCAAAACTGTTGTAAAGCCTATTTCTAAGCATCTCCTCTACACGCTGGGTTTAATTTTTAAGTGCAAGCTCTTGCAGGATTTATTTGCTTTACAAAACCTTTCTGCTAAATAGAGTCAAAGGGACAGTTTGGTGGTTTAACAAGATCAGCTCGTTAAAAAGGTAATACTCTCTCTCGGACCCGTGGCTTAACGAACCTGGGTGGTTAGTTTTGTCCCAGTCAGTAACTCGGTTTGAGCTGGGAATCCATGGAAACGGCCCCATTTCGTTAGGGCAGCGCATCGATGCCACCTCGGTCTGTGCTTTGCTTGGAAGTCGCGTAGCTTTGACCCCTCAGCTCTGTTTTGTGCAAGGGAAAATTATAGACTTTTCTTCCCTCCTGCGCCAATTTGACTTCAGGCACCGCTCAGGTTCAGCTTCATTCAGCGTTTCACCTGAGTATCGGCTTGACCCGTCCTGGAGCAGAGGGTCTGGAGAGCATAAAGTGCTTCATCTCAGCCATAGAGCCAAAGTCACTGGCCCAGCAGCCGGGTGCCCGCTGAGCCAGAGTCCCAAACGTTCCGGACTAAAATCCGTTTAAAACCCACTTAATTCTCAACGAGCGCTCCCGGTTATAATCGCCGGTCCGGCTTTCCAAGCCGAGAATGTCCCGAGGAACTGCTGTTTAAAGGTTTTCTTTAAAGTGTTTCCCACATACTTAGTGTGAGATCACTGCACACACACATACGTGTAGGAATATTTTCGCCCCCCAGGTGCCTTTTTACAGCATCTGATGCAGCTGAGCTGTCGGAATCTCTGCCTCTCGTTGTGTGGGCTGCTTGTCGGTGGGGAAAAAAAAAACAAACCCAAAAACTTTCAATACTACTAACCCCTTCTTCTGCTTGGTTTTAGGAAGCTATTAGTCTTTTGGCAACTGTTTAACCCCGGCAACAGGAATAAATACAGGCTACATAAGTCTGAACACTCAACGAAATTAAATTTTGATGGCAATGCTGCCTTCACCCGTCTCATTTCTGCGAGTATTCTGACATTGGCTTATTTGATCGAAGCGACTGCCCAAACAAAGGTGTCGTTAACCAAATAAACCTCCTTGATGTTCAGTTTAAAGCTCAGCAGTTTCTCAAATAAGCATCGATGCATTTAATAGCACCACAACAATGCAAATATTACCCAGAGCGCCTGAGAAAACGCCGTGTTTTACATCGGTCTGTATGCCAGGAAGAGCCCCCAAAGCACAGACAGAATTTGCCTCTGTTCTGAAGCGGCTTTTTACAGATCTGTCTGTATTTACGATTTCATTATTTTGGCAAATAATTGAGGGAGCACACGCACTGCAGAGCTCGGTTGAATCACGTCTAAGCAATAGACATTTGCGCCTTTCGCATCGCGCTGAATAGCTTCACTGCGATGTGCGGAAAGGAGGAGTGGGTTATGTTTTCGTGTTTTAGGCTTTACTGTGGCTCAGTGTCCTGCTACCCCAAGCGAGTTCCATCTGGAGTGGGATTAGGAACTCAGTGTCCTAAGGGAGCACTAAGCGGGAGGTACAGGTGGTGACTTGGCTTTTTCCTTCCAGGTTCAGGTGGTGACTTGGCTTTCTCCTTCCAAGTTCCTTTCCAGTTATGCTCACAGAACCAGCCCCTTGTGTCCCCGCAGCTGTTCTCGCTATGGTTGTAATTTGTCCCAACCCTTTCGTGTCTCCTCTGGTCAAGGTTGTCCATGTCTGGCTGGACCGGTCTCTGCTGCCACAGTGGGGATGAAGCCCAAGAGCCGCTCACAAACGCGTCGTCAGTCCGTCCGACGGGACGCCCCCCCACCCCGAAGCCCAGCGGGGCGGGGACAGCCCTGCCTTACCCGGGCCCCGCGTCCAGCTCAGGTGCGGGAGGAGCCCCGGGGGGCCCCGTCCGGCATCGCTCCCGCCCCTGCTGCCCCATTGGCCGAGCCGCAGCTCAAATAGCCGCGGGAGGACACCAGCAGCCGCCAGCAACGCGCGGGGTCCCGCGCTGAGCCCGTCCTGTCCCGTAGCTCCCCGAGCTCGGCAGTGCGTCCCACAGCGCCCCATCTCGCCATGAGCAGCCCCGATGCGGGCTACGCCAGCAGCGACGACCAAGCGCACGGGCGGTGCGCGCTGCCTACCATGATGCCGGCCGTGGGCCCTTGCCCCTGGGCAGGGTCACTGAGCCCGCGGGGTGAGACGAAGGCGAAAGGCGAGGCGGTGCCGTCGGGGGCGGCGGGCGGCCGGAGCAAGAGTGAGGCGCGGATCCGGCGGCCCATGAACGCCTTCATGGTGTGGGCGAAGGACGAGCGCAAGCGGCTGGCGCAGCAGAACCCTGATCTGCACAACGCCGAGCTCAGCAAGATGCTGGGTGAGCGTGGGGGGTGTCCTTGAGTTTGGGGGCTCCCGGTGGGTCGGGGATCCCTGCGATCGGGTTCGAGAGGGAGAGGAGACCGGGCAGGTGTCCGGTCCGGACTGTGGGCGGGATCCGGGGTCGGTTGATCGTTGGCTGACGGCTCGGGGGCTCCTCATCGCCTGGGGTTCCCATTGGGCGGGCTGCGGTCGGGGTCGGGGTCGGTGTACGGCCGGTCTGACGGTGCTGTGGGTGCAGGTAAATCGTGGAAGTCCTTGTCGCTGTCGGAGAAGCGTCCTTTCGTGGAGGAGGCAGAGCGGCTGCGGGTGCAGCACATGCAGGACCACCCCAACTACAAGTACCGGCCGCGTCGTCGGAAGCAGGTGAAGCGCCTGAAGCGGGTGGAGAGCGGCTTCCTGCAGCACGGGCTGGCCGAGGCGGCGGGACCCGGGCTGGGCAGCGAGACCGGCGGAGTGAGGATGTGCGTGGAGAGCCTGGGCCTGCCCTACAGCGAGCAGGGCTACGCGGCG
>VZRI01006118.1:423663-434475 GCA_013397515.1 Upupa epops
GGCAGGGGGATTGGACTGGATGATTTTTTGAGGTCCCTTCTGATCCCTAATCATTCTATGATTGTCTAAATGCATATATATCACACATATATTCATATATATTATATACATATTCAGTACATATGATACAGAATATCTAAAAGCTGTATATAAATATGATTAAACTATATATTCATTATATTATGTAAATATGTATAGTATAAATAGAAATGTTTTTCCATAATTTTCAATTGAGTGTGATGCCTGACAATGTACTAGTACAAAAATACTGGCTAGTATTGATGTAAACGTCATGATTCACAATGTCCTGGCCCTGCTTGCTTTAGGAGGAATGGGCTTAATTCCCCACTGATTTTGAGTTACAGGTCAAGCCCATGGCCAGGTCTATTAATGCATATAAGACTTGATATATTTTCTGAAGATACCAGGGCTATCGCTCCTATTCTCAATGGAACTTATTATATCCCTGCAAGTGTTCTTGGAGAGCAGAATGAGAAATCCACATGCAAATCTGAGGAAGAAAAATTCTGCAGTGTCTTGGGCTATACCCTGCTGATTTTTCATATACTTTGTGAATCCCCACAGGACATGTGAAAAATGGGGATGCTGTCTTGTTGCTATAAACAGAGGCATTTAAAAATGTCTTACTCTTTCAGTCCTTTGTTTGTTTGTTTGCTTTTATATAGCATCCTGCAAGCTGTCTCAGAGACACAGTGGTGTTTCATCCACACAAAACCAGAGGAAATGGCTGCAGGTTGTGCCAGGGGAAGTTTAGGCTGGATGTTATGAAGAATGTCTTCACTGAAAGAGCTGTAAAGCATTGGGACTTGCTGCCCAGGGAAGACCAGGAGAACGATTGAATCCTTATTCCTGGAGGTATATTGAGGATGCATGTGTCTGATGCTTAGGGACATGGCTTAGAGGTGACCAGGCAGTGCTGGGTCCAAGGTTGGACTTTATGATCTTAAAGGTCTCTTCCAACCAAAAGGGTTTCTGTGAGAAAAGGCTAATAGCCAGTTAAAGCACCCAAAGCATTCTTTATGCATTTCCCAGCAGGTGCAGCATCACCTGCACTCTGGCATTAGTGTGGCAGTCACTACCTCTTCCAGATTGGCTTGTCATTCTCTGTAAGAAAGCTTAGGTAGTCCCTTATAGCCTGTTCAGTACAGTCCATTCTGTAGTGATTTACAGTCTGTGCTGATGGGAAGATGTGGAGAAACCAGGTAGTTGGTCTTTCTAGACACACACATCTTGGATCCAGATGAGTTTCATCTCAGGACTGACAACTTTCTAAACAGCCAGTCTCACAGGGAAAGACTTGGAGAGCCTCAACAAGATGGAAGGTAAAAGATGTTCTCCTCCATGTAAGTTTTGGTTTACAAGCTCAAAGCACCCCTGTCCAGTGAAGAAAACATTCCCTTTGGAAGTCCTGCACGAGGGCTTTACCTGAAGTGACAAATCTGAGGTAGTAGTTCACCAAACATTTTGATGGTGACTAAACCAGTAATGCTGAGTCAAGCGAAATTACTGGTTTGGGGGGGTCTGTGCAGTGTTTTGCTCTGACAGCAGTAACAGTTCATGGCTGGAGCAACTTGTCTACTTTGAGTTTATATTGGGATCAGAAGCTTTGTGTTTTGTAGTAGTTAGGCAAGTGCTTAACTCCAGGTGATATCTGAGTGATGGCTTTCAGCACATGAGTGTTGACTAAGCTGTTGGAGAAGCATCTGAGTGCTGTGGAGGGTTTGGGTTCACACAGCACTTCCCTTTGGACCAGTACATGACTACATCTGACAACATTTTCTAGAGAGAAATTCCTGTTACTAGTTTAGTTTCAAATTAAAAATGCAGAGCAGAACTCAAGTCCTCTATTGTAGGTTTTTGTAATGAGAAGAAAAATGGAGCCTGAGGAGGAGTTTTAGCTCAGTGAGTTTCAGGCTGAGAAAGCAGTTACGTTGGTGGGAACAGCTGTGTTGCCTGCTTTCAGGAGGTCTTACTGGGGAACGTGACCACTAGATGGCTGAGAAAGGATGAATAATGCTTTATAACAGTTTGGAGTAGCTTAAACTTAATTTCTATATTTTATGGGAAAAATTTACTGTGTGCTGTATGTAATCTGTGTTTAGAAACAGAGCAAACGCTTGTGTTTATAGATAGTATTTTTCAAATTCTGATAAAACTAGACAATTATGTGACAGATAACTACTTTTCAGGGATAAATCAGACATGGTTGTTCTTGCTTTCCTAACAGCATTAATATTTCTGCCAGCCAGGATCATAGAATCGTAAAACTGTCTGGCTGGAAGGGACCTCCAAAGGTCACCTGCAGTGACCAGGGACATCCTCAATCAGATCAGGTTGCCCACAGCCTTGTTGAGCCTCACCTTGAACATCTCCAGGGATGGGGCCTGAACCACCTCCTTGGGCAACTGTTCCACTGTTCAACCACCCTCCTGCTAAAGGCTGAGCCCTTTGGATAGACCTGGTGTATGTAAAGTAATTCATAAAATCATTAGGGATCAGAAGGTACCTAGAAAGATCATCTAGTCCAACACCCCTGCCACAGCAGGATCACCTAGACCAAGCTGGAGGGACTACTTGTTGCTATCAACTTGTATGATCTGTTAGGAGTTTGGTCAGTATGGGTTTCGGTGCTGTAGGGAAGCTGCTTACTGAAGTAATACAACACAGCATGTTCAGGCTTGTTCTGTTGCCTCTCAACCTTGATATAATTGTTCTGTTTCCTCTATTTGTGTAACAGTCCCTGGCTACAACACACATCCTTGGGCAAGAGTTTTCATTTTGCTGTTCCCAAGTGGCCTTCATGTAATTTGCTGTGCATTGCAAAAATGACTGCACAAATCCTAAACTTCAGCAGCTAGCTGCCCTCTCTAATCCCCAATCAGTCTCTTTATTGTACTTTGGAGAACCAGAGCTTTCTGCTTCACACAATGAACAGTATCAACAGTATCACAGTAATGATGAGGCTGGAAAAGACCTTAAAGATCATCCAGTCCAACCTAAAACCAACCAAGTAAACCTAAACATCTGACATCTAGATCATCACTACTACAGTGAAGAATACCTGTCTTACCTAAGACAAGCATTGGCTGCTTTTAGTCTCTTTTAGTTGTGAGCTGTTGATGGCAGTTTGCCTGGTGTTGCATCTAGGATTAGAATTTTCCCTTCAGTGAACTATTGGAAATTCCTGGTATTCCTTCTACCCAGTCACCTTCTTTGTTCCCCACCTCTGCAGCCTGTCAACTGAGCAATATCTTCTTCCAGAACAGATTGGATTCCTTTACTGCTCTGTTTCCTGCAATACTCGGTTTTTCATTCAGAAACTTCAGGCCTTTTTGGTAGTGAGGAGCAACCTGCCTCTCATCACAGTTTTCAACTGCGATAAGATCATTGCTCATCTCTGTCACAGTGCAGCTGCCACTAATGGTGCTTGGCTTTGAGTTAGTCTAGGGCAGTGTGCAGATCCCTAACCACCATAAAACCAATTTCATGCAGTTATTGGAGACTCTTTTTAAGTTACCAGGTCTGCCTGCTGTCAGTGTGAGTGTTTTTGCATTTTAGTGAGGTCAGACATCTGAAGGCAAAGCCCACAGCCAACATCATGATCTCCTATCGTGCATAGAGTTGCATTCCTGTGTAGCACAGAGAAGCTTAACAAAGTGTGTGTACTGGCAAGCATGTACTGAGCTATGTAATCATCCTTTCTCATGCCTTTCCAGACTTTTGGCCTAATCAAGAATGTTAAAGTATTAATTTTATTTATTATTTAGAGTACCTTTACCTTTGCTAGGGATAAAATAACCCAGCATCTTGAAAAATAATCAGAATTTTTAAACATTTGGTAGCCGAGTGACATTGCAAAAATTAACATTGCCTTTGAATTTATAGCAGCAGTAAGGCCATAGCCTGTCTCTGAGTTTTGAATAGCCTGTAAATATTTATGTGTAGCCTGAGAAATTGTCTGTGTTTTCAACGTGTTATTAATCAATAGGTTTTGTGACCTAAATACCTTCTATACCTGCTTAAAATTAAAGGGCTGATAGTCAATGTATCCTAGAGCTATTCAATGCAATCCTACAAGGCTGGCAGATATCACATAGGACTGCTTGGTGACCTGCATCCTCATGGAGCAGCACCTTGGTGGAGAGCAGGGTCATGGCTGGAATGTGCCATTACCATACAGTATAAACAGCTCCCTTTGGAGCTGAATTTATCATAGACCTGAAGTGTTCTTTGCACTTGGGAGTGCATCTGTGTCTGAGATAGATAACTCCCTTTCTGATGCTACCTCTTCAGTTGTCTCAAGTGTGAAATGACTCCAGTCTGTAGATTGCCTGGAAATGCTCAGCGAAATCACAGCAAGGCTTCCCTTTGTGCGAAGCGATGAGTAACAAGAGCAGTGTTGTGATGTCCCATATAAACAAACCACCCTTCCTAAATTAGAAACACAGTAATAGCCAGGAATGAGACATTTTCCAATATCTGTAACCTCAGAGTTTTTGTGGTTTACTTTAGAGCCTAAGAAACTAACTGCTTCCCAAAGTGTACCTCTGTTACCCTTGCCAACAGGAAGATAAACAGAGTCAGTTTTAACTACAAGTGTCACAGCTTGGAAAGCTCATTTGTCAAACAAGTTATCCCTCCTCTCACAGCAAGAGCAGGGAGATCATCCTCTCGTGCACTATGTTTATAGAGTCTTCAATACAAAGCATTGAGGAAGGACAGCTAGTGGGGAAAAAATAACACGTTAGTCACTGAAGGGGGCAAATATAATTCAAGTGGGAAGGCATTTAGCTTCAGTCAGTCTTGGGTGTTTAATCTATAGTTTTATCGTGCCAGGTGCAGCAACAGTTCCTGAAGAGATGGGCAATCTCAGGTTTTCTAAGAGGGGTAACTATGTGAGTGTAACCATTTCTCTGTAATTCACTGTCCCAAGGAAGATTAAACCAAATTAAAAAGGACAAACAGTGTTTTTCTTAAGGAAAACCTCAGCTGCAGGGCTGCAAATCATTTGGCCTAACTTTGATAACCAGAAAGAAAACAAACTATTAGCATGACATTGCATTGCAAGTAGAGAGAGGATAAACTAAAAGAAAGCAAATAGATTATTTTCAAGAACAAATTTTGTCAGTTCCACATCATTTCCTACTTGAGCAGAGTGGCTCAATGTTTAGGAAGAAAAGGTAGATACAGCTTGATGATGGAACTTCCCATATTAGTTTGATTTTTCTCCTTAATTGAGAAGGCGCAATCCAGATTAAACAACAGTTATCAGTATTATTTAGTCCTAAATGTAATCATTTTAGACTATCTTAAATTATCAATTAAATTAAAAATTCAGAGCCATTTTAGATGGCATCCTTATACAAGCCCATTTCTTTATTTTGCGTGCTTTTTTACTTTTTGACCTCATCTCATACACTCTGGGCATCAAGCATAGGTCACTACTGCTGTAGGCGAACATAGAGGTAGCAGCTGAGGAAATCAAATGGCTGTGTAGTATTCTGTGACATAAGAAACTGCTTACAGAAAAGATGCACTTGGAGTGGGCAAACTCATCCCAGTTCCTCAGGGTTACTGTATTGCCAGGAACACTGCTAATCCTCAAAGTACACACACCCTGACAACAGCCTGTGTGCACCTCAGGCTAGGAAAGAGGATCTCACTCAATTGCTGAGAAAATAGAAGAAAATGCTGTTGGCTTGGCTCAAGACTTACAGGTTGTTTTCACAATTAAAGGCTTTGTAATTATTGATTTTAAACTTCCATATGTGTAAGTTATGTGTTCTATTCCTGGGTGTCAACTTAAATACATTTAAGTAGGGAGCAAATCTCTACATCAGATACGGTAAGTGATTCATCTTAGAAAGAACCCCCCAAATAATCAAGTATCTGACCTTGCCTGCAGACTTAAATATATCCCTCACTACTGGCTAAGTTGTATCAGGAGCATATTGTCTTATGAGTTACCTGAACAATTTAGTTTGTATTAAATGAAATGTTTTCATCGTAAATGTATTTGCAGAACAGGTGGTGATAAGATACCAAGTTTCACTCAATGCAGATGTCTTTAACTGGAAACCTGACAGAGCAGCACTTGGCTACTCCTTTCATTTACAGATTAAAGCTTTTGTTTTCTTTAGATAGTTTGTTTTTTAAAATGGTATTGAGTGATTTTTCTGGATTTTTTTATTTTCATAATTCATGAATAACAGACTTTTTTCTACTAGAAAGATTCACAGAAAACTAGCCTGCAAGGTAAATTTTTATTACAAGAAGCATGAAGGAGTTCACTATTGATTTTAAAATCCTCTTAGCTCTGTTTGTTGTATATAGGTGGAAATGTTTTTGTATGTTGTTTTTCTGAATAAGGAGCACTTTGGTTTCTTGAAAGTAAGGCGTTCAATTAATACAAAGACAGTAACAGTCAGTCTTGGAAGCTCTGGTGCATGTAGAACTGTTCTCATGTAAGCCAAACACATAGAATGCTTTGGGTTGGAAGGGACCTTCAAAGGTGGTCTTGTACTGTAATGATGCACCTTATCTTTAAAGAGCTTTTATAATGCTTACCAGACTGGGTTTACCAAAATTGGTTCTGTCTTGTTTGAGATACAGTAAATGCAAATACTTCTCTTGTAGTATGCTCTCGTTCCTCTTATCTGTACAGCTGACTTGCTGTAGTGTTTCTCATCTGGAGAGCAGACACCTGTGGTGCCTGTTTATCCCAATGCATACACCTGTGTCCATAATCCAAGCAGAAAAGTCCACTTAAACAAACCCAGCTCTGCTGATCCTATCTTGGCAGGTGTAAATTAAGAAACTTGTAGAGCTGACAATAGCTTAGGGGCTCACAGGTCCGGAGCTAAAATAATTGACAAGGTTGTATTAGGAGAACATTCTAACTAACGAAGCGTGTGCTGATTCAGAATAGGAGGGTAATTGCTGACAAATAACTGGTTTAAGGCCATGTTTTCAGATAAGATATTTAACATATAAAATGAGAGATCCCTGGTACAGCAAATAGAACACCTAGAATTGCTACAGAACCTTTTAATTGATAGAACTGTTATTTGTAGCTTTGAGGAGATGAAGAAGTTTGTGCAGGAAATGAATACAGGACTACTGGGAGGAAGGACAGTCAAAAAGCTTGTTAGTTCGGCATTTAGGAATCAAGCATCATGGTTCTCAAGTTTTGAAGATTGTCTTCCATCTCTGTCAGGCATCCTGTTCTTATGTACAGTAGCTTCCCAAGTTAAAACCACAAGTTAACAGCGTTGAAGGACGTCTGGCTAAGGCTCGTTTGCAGAATGCCACAGCATTTTAAAGCCAGATACAAGCACTGTTGAGCTTGGTGTCACTAGTAGCCCCAAATGAGAAGTAAATTGTGTAATCCTTCTCTGAACAAAAGAGACTCCACTGAGAAAATGTTGATGTGAAAAATACAGAGGGGAAATTTGGTTTACTCTTGTTCTTGATCTCCTCTGTGCATGCAGAGTCTGGGATTGAGTGCTATAAACCATAAAATGCTGAAGTTGGTTTATCTGTGTTTAATCTCATGTGTCTGAGAAGACAGAAATTGACAGGAATCATCTGAAAATGGACAGACTATCCTGATTTTCTGTGCCTGGTTTGCAGTGTTTCCTTTTTAGAGGGCAGTTCGTGTGTTACAGGTGGATATTATAGATGGGAAGACTGTGAATGCAGATGGGCAGTTCTTTTGTGCAGCAGAGGTGATTGACACAGATACTTCTATCCCATTTGCAGGTAGACAAACACAGACACTTGTATTTTCTTCCTATGCTTTGCAAACCTCTTCCCCAAATACTAGACAAGTGTCTGTCTTTAATAGCATAGCAGGTGGGGTGGAAGCCTGATTCTTCATTTACTGCTGCAACTTTTTGGGAAAAGATCTGTGGGAAAGTGGGAACTTGCTGCCCATCTTTATCTGGGGAGAAGAACAGTTCTGCAAGAAGAGCTTTCAAACCAGTGTTTGCCTGTTCTGTTACAGAGCTGGTATAGGGTTGTGGCTTTTGAAATAAATTGAGGGGCAACAAGAAAATACCCAGATTCCCTGTAATTTAATTTGGCATGAAATTCCCCCAGAAAAGTGCAGGTTTCATGCTCCTTCTAGGCCACCTGTCTTGGTTTCCTCACCTCTTGGCCTCTGCCTGCCCTTTAGATGACAGATTAGCTGTGAACATCCTCTATAAAAGGAAATAGTCTTGTATAAAATTCACACCAGGGTTTCCAATTTAGTATCAGAGTCAGGACATCCTAAAATAAAATTTGTTTCAAAAATAGGTTGGGGGGGCGGGGGGTGTCAGAGTTAAAAGCAAACAATCTGCTGATAATAGTTTGTTCTGTGAGAAAACGTGCGTGGAAGAGGGGGTGAGCGTCTTGTTCAGGTGCAGCAGGGTTTTTATTTTGCTGATGGGGAGTAAAGCAAAGCAAAACAATACTAGCACGTTCCATGAATTGAGTGTGATAATATAGCAAAACAGGAAGTTTAAAAAAGGCCAAACAATTGATCTTTGAGGACAGGAACGATCTTTTAACTTTTTTTTAATGGGCTATAACTTTAGAGTTTACAAAGGGATGCAACCCATTGCCAGTAAATGACATTTAGGTAGGGTCACTGCATGTATGTTGATACATGAATGATGAAGGATGTTGAGGTGCTGGAATGAGTCCAGAGATGAGCAACTAGAATGGTAAAAGGGCTGGAAGGTCAGCCCTACGAGGAGAGACTGATGGAGCTGGGTCTGTTTAGCCTGGAAAAAAGGAGGCTCAGGGGTGACCTTATCACTGTCTATAGCTACCCAAAAGGNAATATTTTAGATACTTAATTAACTTTCTGTAGATTGAACACTGAGGATTTTACCTGCCCGAGGTGTGGAAATCAGCATGTTTATCTTGCTTGTGTTGCTAGTTCTCTTCCCAATGTGTTGTTCCAATGAGCAGACAGCGAGACCTTGATCTAAGCCTTGGTAAGTTGAGTGCAAAGTACTTCCCTCACTTGGAAATGTAACTTTGGGACATAGCAGTTTTTCTTATTGCTTCTAAGGTTGAGGATGATTTGGTTTGAAATTCTAAACAAAACCAATCAACTGGCATTGCTAATACTCTGGTCAAAATGGAAATGTTCCTTGACAGGCACTTTATCTAGGCATTTGCCTCTTGGATCCATGTGTTTTTTCCAATAATATAATAATGTTGGCCTGTTTTATATAAAAACAGATGCATTTAATAGTATTGGATTACATTATAGCTAATTATTAATTTAATCACCATCTAATAATCAACTGTGTCCTGTATGTTAAATATACTAATACATAATCGAGTAACACGCGTTACAATGTCATAGTGCTTTATGTAAGAGGGCCATGAAAGACTAGAATTCAATATCCTCAATATGCTCAGGCTTAGATGTTTTCCCTTCAATATTAGGAAAACATTAGATTGAACTAACAGGTGAGTCCTAATGTCTAGGCTCTCTCCTGAATCTTTGGCTACAGCTTCCACACATTGGCTCTTGCTGTAGATTTAAAACTGTCATAGTGCCCATGTTCTCCTCTCAAGAAATGTGATTGAATTATTGCTTCAGCTTTTTTCTCTGAAGCTGAAAAGACTGAGTCTTTGGAATTGTGACCCATCAAACCTCTGAATCATTCCTGTGCTTATATTTGGGGTAGGAGAAGGTTTTCTGAGTAAGATGCAGCACTTGCAAACACAGAGATAGTGTAAGTTCTGTCTTGTGTTCTGCTCCTGCTCCACACTCCTCTTTCTAAACATCCAGAATCACAGTAGCCCCTCTGGGCACAGAATTGTCTAAAAATTCGTGTTCATCTCGTGGTCTTTTTCAGTGTTTTTGATTGGAGAGGTTCAAAACCTGTCCTGATGCCATCCTGGGAAACCTGTTCTGGGTGAACCTGCTTTAGCAGAGGTGCTGGAGTACATGATCTCTAGAGGTCCATTCCATCCCCCACCTGCCTGCGATTCTGTGATACAGCCAACTGCCTGAGCCAGGCAAAGAAGACACCGAGGGAAATATCTCTAATTGATTTATCAGTGCAGTTATCAATCCACAGCAGCCCAAAAGGTAGCAGGCCTGTGGTATTTCTGTTTCAAGTCAACCAAGTCCTTTGTAAAAGCACAAAGAGTCCTTGCCAGTAGAGTTTATTAAAAGAGCAATATTGGGAAAATAGACCAGGTCCTCCTTGGCAACAAATGCTTGACCTCTTTGTACCCTTCTAATCAGATGGCTGCATTTTCACCTTCATTTATTTACTTAGTGCACTTAGACAAGAACAAGGGAACCTTGATGTTGCCATTTATTATTTTGTTGGGGTCATTGTGTAGCTCGCAGCTCTTCGCAGCATCTGTTTCCTGCTCGGGAAGCTCAGCCTTACTGCTGTCCAGCAGGTGGAGGGCTTGCTGCGGCTTGTGCAGCTCAGCAGCCCAGCTAGCAGCACTGCTGCAAGAACCTAGAGTGTTTAATGCATCCTGGCAAGCAGGTGGTGCTTAACAGGCAGATATTTTAACTAATATGTTGTTTGCGATGACTTGCTAATCACGAAAATATGATTACAAGAAAAAGGAATCTGTACTCACTAATACAAGTTTAACCTGACTTCAGCAACTGAAGCTGGGAGGGTAAATCCCAGCACTGTAGAAATAGCTGTCTCATCATTAGGGATTGAAAGGGACCTCGAAAGATCATCCAGTCCAATCCCCCTGCCACAGCAGGATCACTCAGACCAAGTCCAAGCAGGTTTCAAATGTCTCCAGAGAAGG
>VZRI01006118.1:434486-478475 GCA_013397515.1 Upupa epops
CTAAATCTCCCCATCTCCAGATTTGCTCCATTCCCCCTGTCTCTACCTGAGATCCTAAAAAGCCCCTTGCCAGCTTTTTGTAGCCCTCTTCAGATACTGGGGGCCACACTAAGGTCACCTGAGAGCCTCCTTATCTCCAGTATGAACAGCCCCAACTCTCTGTCTCGCCTCATAGGAGAGGTGCTCCAGCCCTCTGATCATCCTTGTGGTCTTCCTCTGGACTCACTCTAGCACAAACACATCCTTCTTGCAATAAGGGCTCCAGAACTGGACTCAGTGCTCCAGGTGGGGGTCTCACCAGAGCAGAGTAGAGGGGGAGAATCCCCTCCCTCGACCTGCTGGCCACACTTCTGATGCATCCCAGGACCCGGTTTGCCTTCTGGGCCACAAGTGCACACTGCTGGCTCATGCTGAGCTTTTCATCCACAAGCACCCCCAAGTCCCTCTCCTCAGGGATGATCCAGTCCTCAGGACTGGATGATCTTTCGAGGTCCCTTTTGATCCTTAATGATTTATGACTCACTTCTTTTCAGTGTTCACACTGCCACTGTTTGACTTCTTTTGTCCCTCTGGTTTGCTGTTTCTACACAGAATCGAGGCATTGCTTTATTTTAAACACACAACCCTACACAGTTAGTATTTCTTTATTATGTAGATAACACTTGTCTATAATTTGCTTGCTGTTGCAGTACTCAAACATCAGGCTTGGTCGTCTCAGAGGAGGCCTTGGTGTTGTATAGAGTACTTGATTAAGAGCTAAGAACTAATGAAGTTAGAGGATTCACTGATGTAGGTGTATTTTGGAGCTCCAGGAGCATGTTAAAAGCTGCAATCTTTGGCTTAAGAGCTCAATGCCTTTCAGTATTTCAGTGACTCAGCAATGTAGAACTAATAATCAGAGACTGCAACATCTTTTTCATATGACAGGTTATTTGGGAGATGAAGGTACCTGGACTGACTTCATGTGGATAAACAAGCACAGTGTGGGATAGGGATAACAATGCCACGGTGAGTGTTTTGAGAGGCCCTTTTTGATAAAAGCAGAGAGGGGACAAACCTGATCTTTCTGTTAAGACTGATGAACTTGTCTGAGACTGTAGAAATGGGTCTGGTTGTGGGCAGAGTGTGAAATTCTGTCATGACCCAGGCAAATATACTTGTTTGCCAAGGCTGCCTGTTTTTATCACGGTCTGCAGACATTACTCCTGAGGAAATTCAGAAGTAAGATTAATGGCTTTCCCTCCTGAATGTCACGGCTGCAAGCTGGACTGTTTTCCAGCTTACTCCACTCGTACAGGAGTCTGATTTTACTTTCCACTGGGTTTGTGCCTACAACTATTATCTCTGTTAAGCTACAGTTTGCTTGCCAAAGCATTCAGCTGTTGGCCCTTTAGATTTTGCTATCCTGGGCGCACAGAAGGAAGAGTGAAGCTCTATGTGTAACTGGAAAAGAAGCATGAAGAGTAGACTCCCAGAGATGCTCGTAGCGCTTACTACAGTTGAGGTTTTAAATGCTTGGTGCATGGTAACTAGGTAATGCTCTTAATTTCAGATGGATTACTGCTCATTTTTAAACAGTATGATTGATTTGAAAAGGCAAACCTCAAAGCCTTTTTGTGACTTCCCTGTGGAAGCTTTGTGAAGTAGTTTAGAGCTGTGGCAGATGTCTTTGTTTCAGGGAAATGGCAGTGAGCTGGAATCCCAACTCAGCTGCTTCTTAAGTGACCTTTTCTCATGAGTCCTGGGCCAGGCTCCTGACATTTAGTTGGATTCTAGAGTGGGAATGTATTTTTTCTTCCTTTACTTGTCTCGATATGGCTGATATCTGTGACATAGATTTCAGCTAAAGAGGAAGAAGGCATCCAAGTCAGCATTTTTGTCCAACTACATTTTGTTCTCTGAAGCAAAGGGTTATTTATGAAGGGGAAGCACTTACTCAGACAACAGGGAGGTCCTTCTTTAACACAGTGGTGCTAGTGTCATTCTTCTGGTAATTATGTTGATGCTTCTTTGTGCCTCCCCTATGCTCTGGCCACTGGTTGGATTGAAGGATGGCGTTGACAGAGTCATGATGAAGTTTGTGGTGTTTTAAGCATCGGGTTCCACCATGACCTGGAGTCAAGTAACCTGATGGAGCTTAGTGTTTCCCAAACAACTTGATCTGTTTTAAAGACTGAGGTGAGAGAATAAAAAAAGCCTTAACTTAGGGAGCAGCAGAGTGTTTGGAAGCTAGTTTGTCTGAATTCTGTGCCCTGCCTTCTCTCTTGACTGTTCTTCAACTACTCCAGTATATTCTGCTGCTTCTGTCATAAGTAAAAACAGAGGACAGGAACATTTGGGATTCTCTGTTTCAATATGTGTTGCTCATGCTAGTTTTGCCACTGGGCATGTACCCTCAACTCCAGGTTTCATACAGCATCTTGCTGATCACTGAAACAAACAGGCGATACATAGGATCTCAGAGCATCGAAGCTCCGTCTATTACAGGAGTGCTACTAATATTAACTTTCACATCTTTACAAATGTGCACATCACTTTTTAGTGACAAAAGACATTCAAAAGCCTTGTAAGCTGTGTGGTTTTAAGCAACTTGAAATCAGGAGTGTAAATATTTTTGATTTGGATGTAATCCACTTCAGAAGCAGCCTTTCCTTCCAGTTCCGGAAGCCTGTTGCGTGTGGGACTGTCTTAACTTTTCTCTTTGTGCTTTGCACTGTGGCAGAACCCTCAGAGCATAATGAACACATTTATTTTTGCTAATGTATTTCTATGGGATTGTGGAAACGTTCTGTCTTGTAGCTGTCTACGCGACAGAGTGAGCCAGAAAGATATTTAAATAAGAAAACACAAATATGAGGTTTAACAGATGATGCAGAAAGCTTAACTCTCACTGCAATCAAATCCTTCCTTCTCACATTACTCTGCCTTCATCTTTCTTGCATTTAAAATACTCTCAGTGGCAGAAATTTGAGAGAGCACGTGGCAGGTGATAACGTTGCTGTGCTTGTGGACTCCAGTGGTGGCTTGTACAGGAACTGCGCAAGTGAGACTTAAGCCATACATTGATTTTAAGTAGATAAGTAGTGCTGTAGCTATCTCAGTAGCTTGAAGTGGTTGTCTGTTTGGTTGCTCATGAATGTCAGTGTGGCACAGACTGGTGGTCCTCTGGGCCTGGAGTGTCCCCAGACTATCCCAGTCCCACCACCATCAGGCACCTGCCTGGGAATTGGAATGGAGACCAGCCCTACTGTTGCTGGGGCAAGGATTGACAGCCTGAGGATGCTGAGAGTAGACCTCTCCAGATTTCACAGTTGTTAGAATGTCTGTTTCCCCATCAGTGGGAACACTGACCTGTTTCTGGTCAGTGTTGACAGGTGGACGAGGACCTTAAGGGGTTCTGCAGTTCCCTCACATTAATGCAGTCGTTCCTGGCAGAGTTGATTTAACCTGCAGTGAGTATACTCTGTCCTTCTTTAGGACCCCAGTACAAGAAAGGCAGCAATAAACAGCTGTGTGTTCAGTTGAGGGCCACTGAGGTAGCCAGGGGAGCAGTTTCGTGTGACTTTGCTGGGGCAATGTGTTCAAGGAGCAAGGTGACCTTTTAAGGAAAGCTCTGAATGCCGAATTTTCTATAGCCCAGCACAAATGCACAGCCTTCTGACACAGCTAAGAGACTTCTCTCCTGTGCTGACTCCATGACTTGTGAGATTCTGCTCTTTACTGTAGCTCTGGGACTCTGTTATGGGAAACTGCAATTTCAGTGTGAGACTTGGCTCTGTGAAGACTACCCTCACCTCCCACCCACTGTTGGGTGCTCTGAAAACCATTGCTATTACAGGACTCTAAGACCATTAAGGGACTTGTGCATTTACAGTATTATTGCAGCTGGTGTATAAGGTAGGAGTTAGATGTGCCCTGGTGCCTCAGGAGATGAAAAGTTCTCTTTCACCTCGGGGTGGCAGTGCTGAAAAAAGCTTCTCTGTGCGAAATCTAAAGCTCTTTGTAGAAACTGTCCACCATGTATTTCCCAACTACATGAGGGACAGAAATTGTTCATCATGTGTTTTCCAACAGCAGAGAAAGTAGTAGGTAAGGAAAGCAGGGCCTTCTTGTGAAAGCTCCTCATCACAATCCACACTTACAGAGCACCAGGACTTTGTCACTCAGCGCCCATTTCCCATATTCAGCTACTGTTTTCCTGAACATCTGTAATTGATTTCTGGTTGCTTATCAATATGCTATTTGATAAAATTATTCCTACAGTTTTTATATAGGAACATTGAATCATTAGGGATTGGAAGAGACCTCGAAAGATCATCTAGTCCAATCCCCCCTGCCACAGCAGGGTCACCTAGACAAAGTCACACAGGAACACATCCAGGCAGGTCTGGAACATCTCCACAACCCCCCTGGGCAGCCTGTTCCAGTGCTCCATTGCCCTCACTGGGAAGAAGGTCCTGCTGATATTGATAGGGAACCTCCTCTGTTCCAGCTGGCACCCATTGCCCTTTGTCCTATCAACAGATGACATTGAGAAGAGCCTGGCTCCATCCTCCTGACACCCACCCCTCACAGATTTAGAGACATGAATGAGGTTCCCTCTCAGCCTCCTCTTCTCCAAGCTCAGAGATCCAGCTCCCTCAGTCTTTGCTCTTTTGCTCTACTTCCTTCATCATCTTCATACATGCACTATTGCCTGATGATAAATGGTAAAGGGGGAATTTGAGTAGGAAATACCACTTGGATCTTTTACCTCTCCCAGAGAGTGATTTCTTATATCAAATACTAGTCCCTTCCATCAACAGGAAAAGTCCACAGTTGCCATCTCTAAGTTTCTTTAAAGTCACAGCTCAGCATCTGAAAAACCATGATATTAACAAGAAGGGTTTCTGGTTCTATATTTATTTCCATCTGGGTTGTGAGGTGTCCTGGCACCTCTGGGTTAGTGTTTTGAAACTGCCCCCACAACAAAGCTGAGTGGAAATGTAGTCATTCTTAGTGAAAATCTCAGGAATCTCACTTATTTTCAGATTGGATTGAAGATACCACAGACTATGAAAGTCACAAGAAAACGGAGTTGCCAGTATTGCTGAGACAACACAGTCTTCCATTATTACACCTTCTCTTCGGTTATCTCAGCTCAACAGCAGGTCCTCTCTTTCAGAAGAAGATAAATTTGGGACATTCAGAGTGTTGGATTTTGCAGTCTTTACTCAGGCTGGGTAGATGTGACTTTCTTCATTTGAAGTAGTGTGTTACTGGTGGAAGCAACACAGAGTTAGTTGTATGCAGAGGTAGAAAGTGGAAGGAGATCTGAAGAGGATCAGAGAGAGTGGGGAAAAGAGGATTCCTTGCTCTATTTAAAATCAAAATCTTATGAGCAGGGCCTGTTAATGATCATCCTACTTATTTCTTTTAGTGGTAGATAACTGTTCATTCTGGAACTCTTTAAAAGTCATTTAATTGTGTTTATTTTCTCTGAATTTTTTTCTTCTCTTCTGCTCCTGGAAATAAGAACTACATCCTGACAAGAAAAAATTACCTCAGGATTTGGCCAGAATACATGCTGTGGTATATTACTTTTCCAAACCAGTTTCTATTTCAGAAGAGATGTTCTTCATCTACACATGTCAATATTAATGTATTATGTGGTGTATTTGAGTCATCAGCTATGCCCCGATTCCCCAGCGCACACCTCCATCTTCACGTAACAGCAGACATTGAAATGAGACAGCATTCTGAACCATAATGCTTCTCAGCAGCATCTTGTTGCATCTGTCATGTAATTGAAAGTGAGTTACATAGCACAGCTTTTATTACTGAATTTGTTAACTTATATAGATTGTTTGGTCCTGGTGTAGGATTTGGAACTCTTCCTAGATCTGGTTCCTGAAGCTTCAGCCAAGTCATAAATTGCTGAAATGACAAAGCCCTTTACCTGATATCTAGGTTAAGCAAATAAATTGGTACTGCTGTGGTCAGCAGAGCGTGACACATCTCTTGGTCACTATCCTCCAATACTTTGCCTCTTTACTGCCTCTTCCTACATTTAATGCATCAATACAATAGCTCATGAAAATGCCATAAGGTTCATTATCTCCTCTCTATGCCATATTTTGCATCCTCAGGATGCAAAACATAGTGAGAGATGTCTCTGTCTATGGCAGGGAAGTTAGAACTAGATGATCTTTCAGGTCTTTTCCAACCTGAACCATTGTATGAAAAAAGCCAGTCGGGGATTAGGCTCTGTCTGATAAACAAGCTGATGTCATCTCCAGCCAGTATGTTTGAAAGGAAAAGGCAGTTTTTCCCTCAACATCTGAAATTGTGGTCATCTTTGCAATAAGTTGTCACAGATGCTCAAAAGAATATACAGACAGGGGAAGGAACAGGAAAAAGCTACTGCGGAATATATTAATCAACCACTGTTGAACTTTATGGTCTGTGAGCAACTTCAGGGTGCCACTCAGGCATGGAATTTGGCAAGTTTGGTGGGCCAGAGAAGCGGTGTGTATATGGATGCTGGTTTATGATTAATACTCTGCTGCTGAACAGAGTAAAAATCATAGTTAAAATACTGTTTGGCCTGGCTGAGTCCTTGAGTTGTTAATGAAGATGAAAACACTGCTTTTGCCAGAGGAAGAGAATAGCACCAAAAGTGGGTGTTGTAGCTGTGAAGGTCCAACTCAGTCATGGTAGTTTATCACACTGACTTCAAGCAACTTTTCTTTCCTCCAACCCTCTGGTTTTGTTGCTGACAGGTGATCCAACAGGATTATTTTATTCCATCCACATACCCGACGTCTCTGCTGCTGAAGGATTTCTGAGGACTATATGTCAAGATAGAGCTGTCTAAGAGATACCATCTGCCGCAAACTGTTAGGGTGAGCTCCGTGAAACGCGTAAGTAGCAATCTTTCAGAGTAACGCTCCATGAAAGAAGCACTTTCTGCATAATTTCTGTGCTGGACAGGCCCTCCTCTGCCCCTTCACTGAAGGGTGAAGGAACTCTGCTGCCTTTCTTGTCATCGTTGTTTACTGTGATACACTCCTTTGTTAGATGACTCAAGATGCTTCTGTGAGGGCCTTTTCTTTTTAAATGCCACAAAGACATCATGAATATCTTCTGTGCTTCAACAGCAACATAGTTATCAGGAGTATAAAATCAAAGAGAAAACATCTGATTACAAAGACCAACGGCTGTGCAACAGCAGAAAAAAATGTATTCCTCCCACAACTTTTACCTCCCTCTTAGAGCTGAAAACAGCAAATATGTGGTATAGATTTTCTTGTTATCAGTGACTTACATTTGCCAGGCAGTAAAAATGTACATTTCCTGGCTGTTTGAACACACCGGCCCACTCATCCTAAAAATAGTTTGGCTTTGAGTTTTGTCTTTTGTTCCTGTGGCAGCTCTGCTTTACAGAGCAGCCCTCTCCTCAGTGCCAGGAGGGTGCTTTGGTCCCATTCTAATACAGACATCTCCCGTGCACCTTTTGTTAGTCTCTGCAGTCAGCGAATGTTCTTTTCCTACATGGTGATCCAGGTCCTCGGATTCATAGGGTACGTTTTGACAAACTCAGAGCAGAACTTGGATTTTGTTCTAGTAGAAAGAGCCAGCATAACCTGATCAACGTTATATTCACCCTTTATTCTAAAAATCTATTTTGACCTGCAGGTCTCTGTAGGAAGTTGCTGAGGGCTTTATTCAAACGATATATGTCACTTTTCAAATCAGGTACCACAATTTATTTTAAATCTCAAAATTGAGAGGAAGAAAAGGTTGAAACAAGAATTAAGAGGTTAAAACACACTGAAGTTTTAGAGATGAAATATGTTTTCTATTCCTGATCAGCTCAAGTTGCAATTATTTCCTTGAAGAAAAGTTTGTTCACCCATTCAGAATCCCCCAAATAGGGGGTCTCTAGTGCATTGGAAACTTTTAGGTAAAAGCATTTGGATGGTGTCCAGTGTAGAGCAACAAAGATGATGAAGGAAGTAGAGCACCTCCCTTATGAGGAAAGGCTGAGGGAGCTGGGGCTCTTGAGCTTGGAGAAGAGGAGGCTGCGGGGAGACCACATTCATGTCTATAAATAGGTGAGGGGTGGGTGGGTGTCAGGAGGATGGAGCCAGGCTCTTCTCAAGGTCATCTGGTGATAGGACAAGGGGCAATGGGTGCCAGCTGGAACACAGGAGGTTCCATCTAAATACTTGCTTGATCACTCAGTGAAAGACAGCAATCCATCATGAGATGAGATTCATCTGGAAACAGTTTAAACAAAATGATTTGAATTTTTCTGTAGGGAATAATCACAGAGTGACCAGAAGTTTATAATATTATTCATGTTTAGCACACGAGTTTGCCAAGCTGCTAGAAATGAAATCATTCTCACACATGAAAAAACAGCCTATGTTGAATCTGCTCCTTTGGCAGGGTATAAACTTGTTACTATTAGTTAGTTCCCCTCTGCCCTCTCCCCTCATTTTCATTTACATTACGTTCATTACATTACATATAAGGAGTGGCATTTTTTTTTAAGTTTCAAACAATTTTGTGGTAGCCATTGCAGTCTAACACATCCAAGTAGGACAGAACTGATCTCTCCACTTGAACTTTTCCCTGCCATGGACACTAGTAATTCAAGGAGTAGTAATGGCAACAGAAAGAGAGATCAAAATGAAAATTTGCTTTTGAGCCCTGACGTGGTCCCCCACAAAATTTGTTTTAAACTTCATTTCCTGCAGTGTTTCTGAAGAAAGATAAAAGCTGAGGATTTGTATCCAGAAAGCATTCTGAACACAATCTATTACACTTTGTGGTTCAAAAGGCAATGGAGTAACTGAGTCCAGTTTTGCCTTACAACAATGATGCCATGACTAGGATATCCTCTGATCTCTTCATAAGTGGCTGTGTATGACGTGGTCTAATGCATAGAGTTTTTTCAAGGAGCAAGTCTAATTCCCCAAAGGAAAACTAAACCTAAAATAGCATTAAACCAATAAGACAGTCTAATTGCTTAGAGACAGTTTGCGTGACCAGATTATAGTATGTCACTTCTTTTTAGATCAGTCTGCTCTAAGTACACAGTCATCCCAACCTCTGAGTATTTCCCTGTGGCAGTCTGCTAAGAAACAGTATTTGTCTTAACAAGTTCCAAGTGAAAGTAGGAGTCTAAGTAGAGGTTCCTTTGGAGAGGTGCTTTTGTTTTTGTTATTTTTGATTTCTTTAAGGCATAGGGTTGTCTTCTGTGTCTCTGAGGACAGAGAGGGCTGTGCCTGCAAAAAAGAGTGACTGCTGTGATTCACAACAGAAGTGTAAATACATACACATGTCTCTGGAGTCTTAAGGAAGCACGGTCAGTATAATTTAAC
This sequence comes from Upupa epops, assembly GCA_013397515.1. Lineage (NCBI taxonomy): Eukaryota > Metazoa > Chordata > Aves > Bucerotiformes > Upupidae > Upupa > Upupa epops. The sequence goes on from VZRI01006118.1 coordinate 443,858, forward strand.
ATTGTATGTTGTCTTTCTCACAGGGTGTTCATCTGACTGACTCTCCCACTTATCTATATTTAACATTGTCTAAAGCGATGCTAAGGATACTGCTGTCTATCTTTTGGTCTGAAAATCTGAGCATTTTCCCTTAATTACTTTTTGAAATTATCAGGAAGCTGTTATGGGATAACACCGCTGAAAATCCCCCAATAAATCCTCTTATTTTTAAATTGGAAAACGAGCTGAAAATAAATCTTGTTCTGTATTCAGTATGGTGGTTATGAGAGCATGAAAGCACCTCTTCAAACAGCACAATATGCTGGGGCTGTAGCCTGAAGAAGGATGGACTATGAGAACACATATCCTTTCCACGTGTAGTCATGTTCCCCAGGTGTGTCAGAGCACATGTGAGCTGGATGCTGGGTGGAGGCATCACCAGTGAGACCTTACCACTGTGTATGATTACCTGAAGGAGGTGGTAGAGAAGTGGCTGTTGGTCTCTTAGAAGTGACAAGGGAAGGAAATACAGCACCTTCCTTATGAGGAGAAGCTGAAGGAGCTGGGTCTGTTGAGCTTGGAGAAGAGGAGGCTGAGGAGAGAACTCATTTATATATATATATATGAACGTTAGGAAGAAAGTCTTCATTGAAAGGGCCATCAGGCACTGGAACAAGTTGCCAGGGAGGGGTGTCATCATCCCTGTATGTGTTTCAAAGCCATGCGGATGTGGAGTTTAGGGTCATAGTTTAGCAGTGAACTGGGGACAAGTGGGTTAATGGCCAGACTCCATGAACTTTAAAGGTCTTTTTACAACCTAAACAACTATGGGATGCAGCATGGATTTTCTCCTCATCTGGGAAGGCAAGCAGAAAGGGGAGAAACGCCTTTGGGTAGAATTCCTGCTGATGCTGTGTTAGGCCAGAAGAAGATCATGGGTGGCCAGCTGCAGGGCTGAAATGAGATGAATCGGGTGTGCAAATCACAGAGTATGTATTTAGAAACATAATAAGGTACAAATATGGACTTCAACACTTGGGAAAATTTCAAAAGCTAAGAGTTAGTGAGACAGTGAATAATAACCAAGTATTAGTGAGTTGCTTACTCTGCAACTTTGTTTTTTAAATAATAATATTTCAATACAAAAGAATTCCTATTATATTAAATAGTGAAACTTTGAAGTATACTTTTTTTAACTGATGGAGATGACAGCAATATTTTTTCCATTCTGTCTGCATATTTAACTCATGGGTTTCCAGCTCACAAGTATTTGTATTGTTTTTGCTAATTTAATTATAACTAGATTAAAAATCCATAATATCAATACCAGACTAGTTTTTGTTCAACCAAAATAAGCAATCTTTGATGGAAAGTTTAATTAAATGGAAGCAGTATGATTTTTTGTTTATGTGTAATTTTTAATGAATGTTGCTGCTTGTAGAAAAATTATATTGACAAGATCTGGGGCTTCACTTAGGTAGATTGGAAAGGCTGAGGGATGGAAATGTGGTGGTGATAACTGATATGGTTTGATTAGTTTTGAAGGAGGTGGATGCTGCCTTCCTGCTTTTTTTTTTTTTTCAACTGAACATATATATTCAAGGATCTTTATCCATCTAATGTCACTTTTCAGTACTATTTGAGATTAGAATGTGGTACTGTGCCAAAAACACAATGCAGTGATACAGGCTTCATCGGAAACAAGAATAATTAAGCATCTAATTGGCTCAAAATTCAATACATGTGTTGTCAGTCCTTTGGTAAAATGCTGGCCCTGCATGTGATGGAGTGCAATGTACTTCCAAATTCAAATAAAATGAAAGAGAAGGAGCAGGTCTGGGAATATCCAATCAATATACTGGAAAATGGCAATATAGTCTAAAGGATATGACCCTCAGATGTAATTCTGTTGTGCCTGAATGTTCTCAGGTGTAGCCAGTGGAATGGAGGACAGCACCAGTCTGCTGTCTGGGCTGTAAGAGCGGGCTGTTCAGGTTTCTTCAGGCAAGATGGGCAAAGCAGTGATGAGCTGTGTGTTGCACTGAAGTTAAGACATTAAGTAGCTTAGTGTTGTCAGAGCTGTAATGGTTGTACACATGCCCAGCAGCAAAGCTGTACTACTAGCAATTTGGGACCCTCAGGAACTTGGGCACCTCCAGTAGTAGGCAAATGATCAGAGCAAGCATTGAAGATGTGAATTTTGGTCAAAGACTGCAAGGTTTGCAGGAGGCGAAGGTGTATCACATGCTCAAGTCTTGTCTTTTTACCCACTGGTCCTCAGCTTATGGGCTCTCTCTGACTAAAAGCAGTCTCTGAACTCCATCAAGGAAATAATACCTGATCACAGCACGGGATTTTAGTATGTTCTCCAGGAGAAAGCAAAAGATCTGTCCCATGCAGTCGCTCATGCTGCTCCCTCCCTGTGTGTCTATGAAATGGGGAACTTGGCAAGGTGATGGCAGAGAATTTCAGGTTGACAAACTGGGGAGCATGGGGTTAAATTTCGAGCTAAGCTGATAACAGCTTGACCAGGGAACTCATGTGCTGCCTGCTTAATCCTTTTGTTTGACCATACTCTTGGGGAGATGCAAAGAACTATAGTTACCAATTAACAGCACAGTAAGAAGTACAAGGACGTTGAGTACACTAAAAGTCGTGTGTGACAACCTTAGCTGTCTTATTGAGTGAAATTTTCAGTAGAATGCTAGGGACCCTGTAGGAGTGTCAGGAAGTCAATCTTTAATAATCTTTAAAAAGATCTGCAGCTAGTTCTAACAGAAACCAGCACAACATCTTAGAGAAGCGAGGGGAAAGTGTAGGTGGTTAAATACAGCTGAGTCAAGAAAGGAAGGCAAACTAAGCTGAAAACTTGCTTTTAACTTCTGAGATGAGCCTTATGCTTCAGAATGAAATTTTACCCCTGTTGAAGGTGATGAGTAAATTTACGCTTCTGTTAGATTAGAAATTGTTCCATAGGAAGCAGTCTTCTGAACACAAATAAGCACTCAGATTTGAGTTCAATTTACTGATGGTCAAAACCCCAAACAGCTCAAACGGGAGTTTTGAAGTCCACCTAAGGCAGAACTCTCTTAAAAGCAGAGCTCTCGTTTGGTTTTGTTTTGTTTTCCTCCCCAGACACTTTTTTCTCATTCTGCATCCCCAGCTGTTGGTTATCAAATCTATGTTGGAGAATTTAATGAATAAAAGTCTGCGGGGATTAACTTGATAAGAAGTTCATGTATATCAAACACTAAAATGCTGTTGTAACGCAATGGCTCAAAACCTTATCAGTAGTAACACATTAATAGTGGCACATTTTTTTTGGAAGGCTTTACTGGAAAGGATGTAAACAGGCTGGGTGCACTGAAGGGAATTTGACCCAGGTCCCTGCCTCTAATGTGATAATTTCCTCTTTAGCTTGATAGCAGTTGCCTAGTTCCATACTGTACTGAGCAGTCCAATAAAAAAGAAGCAGAGGTATAAGAGGTTGCAGGGACTTGGAAATCCAAGGCACATTATCAGCATTTTCTTGGGGTGTGAGGTCAACAGTAATAGTTAAACTGGTGTAGCAACTGCTCATTTTAAAGAAGTGATTCAAACTCAAACGATAAAAATACTTGAGTGTTAACCATATGGCTCCCACTTAAACAAAGGGTGTCATTCAAGGGCCATAGGATTGCCAGGCAGGGGAAGGCCACAGCGCACACAGCTCTGACCTGCTCTGACTCAGGATAAAGCTGTAGAAAAGTCTGCTGATGTTTCTCGACCTGGAATCTGATATATATATAAATTAACAAGATATCAGGGAACATGATAATGTAATTGCAAATATTTTTCTTTATCTCCTGGGCATTGGTTTCCTGGATGTCATGATGCCGATTTGAGAAACACTGAAGATTTGTATGAGACTTGTACGAGACCTGGACAGGCTAGAGAGCTGGGTAGAGAGGAATAGAATGAGGTACAAGGGTCAGTGTAGAGTCTCGCATCTGGGCAAGAGCAACCCCAGGGACCAGTACAGGTTGGGGACTGACCTGTTGGAGAGCAGTGGAGGAGAAAGGGACCTGGGGGTCCTAATGGACAGCAGGATGACTCTGAGCCAGCAATGTGCTCTTGTGGCCAAGAGGGCCAACAGCATCCTGAAGTGCATCAGAAGGAGGTGGTTAGCAGATCAAGGGAGGTTCTTCTCCCTATGTACTCTGCTGTAGGTGGTTTTAGCACAGTGAAATTCAGTGATTGACAAAAAATAGGACCAAGAAGGCATATCGAGTACAGGCTAAATGTACTGTTTAGTGTCAGAACTGAGACCTGGGACTGTTCTAGAGATCAACAGGCATTTTATTGAAAAATGAGAGTGAAAGCCTGATTTTTCACGTGGCCTGATTTTGCTACCCTGTGTTTTCTGGACTGATTTTGTATTTCCCATTTATCTTTGCAAATAGTTCACATAAAAAGAACTGCTGCTTTCCGATATTAAAGGTAAATTCTTACAGCCTCACTTTGGTGGTCTCATTCATGTCAGCGAGGCTGCCCAAATGGGTGGATGGAACTGTTTTTCGTGTCAGTAATGATTGTTATAGGACTGTGATAATATTTTATGGCTGAAATCTGAATGTAAAATGTATTTGATGCTCTTTTTACCTTAAAGTTGATGGTTTTATCTGTCTTTTCCCAATGTATGCAGTGTTTGTAGTACAAGAAGGAATGTGGTGCAGCTTTCAAGTTACACATCTGGAAAGAAACTCTGTAAGCTTTTTGAATTCATAAAGAATGAAAGACCGTTCACATTGTCAAATGGTGACACTTGTTTATCATCTTCAGCAGGCTGCAGGAGTATTATCTTTGGGCTTCAGGTTCTAGGGGGATAAGGAAATAATAATGAATTGGCTGGTTGTCAGAAATGGGTTTGCGTGCGCTGGAAAACTAATGAGAAATGATGAGCAAATATTCTATGAAAAGTTGGGTGTGATTAAGTTACAAGACATCAGACTAACATTGAGTTTACACTGGGTCATCTTCTGAACAAGTGTAAACAACACAAACAGAATACTGGGTGAAATAGAAACAGAATCTCCTTCTCTGGAAATGTTCAAGACCCACCTGGATGTGTTCCTGTGTGTCTTGGTCTGGGTGATCCTGCTGTGCAGGGGGATTGGACTAGATGATCTTCAGAGGTCCCTTCCAATCCCTAAGGATTCTATGATAAATAAAGGACCCAAATATCAATTTAATACTTAAGAAAGCAGTCATTTATAGCAAAATATCTGGGCAAGAGTATAAGTTAATATTTACACCTGTGCAAAATCTTAACTAAAGCAGTGTTTTAAAATGTCTGTAGACGTTCAGTTCCCTGTGAAGGGCAATGGTTAAAAACTCTCCTTGGCATATAGTGGTAGAGTCTACTGAGCAGTGGTTTTGTGGCTGTTCTACACAGCTAGTTTTGAGAGCTTGCTGTAATCCTGATTAAGCAAAGAAGTTTCAAATAGGATTATACGTCTGGTAGCAATTAAATGGTACAGTTGCCATCTGGGAACATAGTATTTCACTGGAAAGAGAAAAAAACAACCCTTCCCATTGTGCAGTATAACTAAGGTACAGGTAGAGGTGATCCTCCCCTCTCTTCATAAACTGTATTCACACACCTTTATGTTTGCTGCACTTCCTTTTCTTTCAGTATTTGAAATGAAGAATGCCTCATGGATGACAAAACTCCTGTAGACTCTGAGATTTTTATTAAGTGCTGGCAAAGAATCTGTGGAATTATTTTCATTCTGATACCTGAACAGAGAAAATACTAGAGACTCTTTAGCAAAAGGAGGATCATCTTGACAAACTGATTGAACAAAAGTAAGGATTAATGCCAAGAGATGGTTAATAAATGGCCTCAGAAGGTGAGTGGTGAAAGCTTGAGTTTAACATGTTTAAAATGTTTATCACTAAAGAATTTAATTTATTTTAGAGGATAACCCTATGCTGATAAGAAGATAGACTAGATGACCTACATTCCCCACCCACATTGTTATTGTATGTGACTCTGTGACTCTCTTGAGAGATCTAAGTAAACAGAAAATTGCATAAGTGAAATATTTAAAAGGTAAATAGAGTTAAAAAAACGGTATAGGAAGGCTATGAGATGCTAGATACTCTGCTCTGAACAACGACTGCCTGAGGTGAACCTGGTCTGGTGATTAACATTAGCTGAGATTAAGCAAATGGATTATGATGCCTTTTCCAGATGAGTGTGGCTGGAGTAAGACTAAGGATATCCATTTCATATGGCACAGACAATCACAGGAACAATTTATAAATCTCTGAAAACATGCGAACTACTCATTTATTTTCCTAGGATGTGACTGTGGGTGAGTATGAAGAAGTGATAGGCAACACTAGCTATGTGGCTGTCGACACACTATATATTTAGAAGAAAACGTTCTACTTAGGGCTTTATAAAATTTTACATGTTTGTGGGTGAGCTTTGAATGCGTGGTTTTGTTATGAGAACATGGGCAAAGGGAAGCATTTATTGGAATAAAATTCTTGTGGTTGTCAGTATACTGCAATAAGTATTCTGCATCATGTAACATCAGCTACTTCTTAATTGTAGAATAAATCATCTAAGTGTGAAAATCAATGAAATGTTTGGGGTGAGATGAAGCTGTTAGTGTGATCACTTGTAGTATGAATTGGTAACTGAAATAGTAACTATAACGTGTTTGATTATTCATTAGTTGAAATGTTTATGTATAATGGAATCATGTTCTGTCTGGAAGATTCATACTCAGATTCCATTCTGCTTAATGCTAAAAAATATTCATCCATGGTGTGCGCTACACAACCACTAGTTCTTAGCTGAAACCCCCTGTTTTATCATTTGTTGTAAGTTTTGCCAAGGAAAAGCTTTTATTTACTTTTGTGCCTTCAAATTATTTCATGTTCATAATGTAAATTGCCTGTTTTTATATGCATTCTTTTTGTTTTGGAGTTTGTTACTTCCCCTGTGTCAAGACTCAGCGTTATAGAATACATTTTACAAAGGATATATATTCATCTTCCAAATGTAAAGCAGCATGTTCTACACAAGTAGATATCCAGAGTTACTTTTGCGAGGAAAGTTCAGAAGCAATTATTATCAGTAATCTCCTGAGAAAATCCACCTATCTTATATCTTGTAATAGTGAATAATCACACAGATGAAATTCCACTATGATTTTATACCTGTGAGAAGTTGTGTTACAGGATGTTTGAAGGAGCTGTGTCTCTTCATTTCTGCCTGTAGTCATTATTGATCATGACTTTAAAAGATTGTTACCCAGCTCTAGTCTTGGCCAGTTAAATGGGGTAACATGACCTTCAGTTCACTCAAAAACCTTCCTATTTTTATTGCTGCTTTCGTTGGGGTAGGATGTTTGCTCTCGAAAGAGGGTAGGAAAGTGTGTGTTGCAGCTAGCAATATAAATGCTCTTACTGATTTCCTCGAGGAATATCAGTATAAACATAATGAAGCATGAAACATAGAATGGCTGGTTCAAATTGTGTCCCTATTCTAGCCCCATCAGTCAATCTCTCATTTTAGAAATGTAATGTAGACAGCTGGTGAATAGATACATCAAAACAGATGAGCAACTATCATTCTCAGGGATTTGAGTAGGAGTAGAGATCCTCTCTGCCACAGAAAGTAGGACATGTTGCTGGCCACCATCAGGGTTGTATAAGCTGTGGGAGCCAAGCTTGAAGATGTTTTCCTGCATATTCCTTAATGAAATGCCAATAGTTGGTGGTGGGTTTGTTCAGTGTTTCTATCTTTTTTTGATGACCTGAATCAGCCTTGGTGTACATCATCCGAGTGCAGACCTCTTCAGTTTTAGTAGTTAGAACTGAGTACAGGTCACAGCATAAGTGATGCATTAAAAGAGGAGACTTTTCTTCCTGTGCTCTTATAATTTTTTGAAACAACTAACATTAAAAAAGTTACTGACTTTTACTGTGCGAAACACCCATGCTGCAAAACAGCTGCTCTTTTCAGCAGCCGAGGAGCTGCTGCTAAAGAAAAGCTGAGAAACACAGTAAGACAAAGTTTTGTTAAATCAGACTTTATTTGAACCTGGACTGTCTTGAAAAATAGCCACTCACAAGTTCAGAAACTGATGGGAATATGGTAGTCAAATTGTCAATATATTGATTTCCATGGCTTTATTAAGAAAAATATGTAGTAGAAAGAAGAGACTGCTCCTTGAGTTCCTGTGGCAGCTACATCAAGGTCACACTGTCAGATAATGTAATTTTGAGTATTTTGATGACAAACACATTCCCTGAGACAGCTATAGTGCTTTTCAGCAAAACTCTACTAAAACTGTTTCCTTGAGGCTGATTAGTCAACCAGACATTTCTAGCCTGTGTTCCAGTCAAAGCCAGTCAGTCATTAAGATAAAGCAATTTTATTAATTTAAAGAGCTGTCATTACAGCACCTTTTTGTAGATTAGATTTGTATTGTAGTGAGAGTGCTCTATTTTCAAGCGTGAAGACTATCAATATGCTTGTCAGAAACAGTGTGTTGCTTAAAACACTGGAATTTAAATAATTCAGTGTAAGACTTCTTTGCTTGAAGAATACCTGAAATGTGTGTGTCTTTTTTAAAAAGATTTAAAGATTTATTTTTTTAGTAGGAGAAATGTCTTATTTCATTGGTAGCTTTCACCTCAGTGTAAAGACAAATATTGCAGGTTTATGTATCATGAAATAGAAAACTTACACTAGAAAAGCAAATTATCTGTCAGCTTATGACACAACTCTAAAACATCTTTTGGGCCTTATTCTTCTACAGGGTAGTAAATCAGGAGCCTTTTATCTGCACCCAGTGTATTTGTTCTGGTACAAAACTACCATAGGAGATCAGAATGATTTTTACTGTCTTTCAGGGTTGTTATTTTGGACAGAATATGCCCCATGACTGGGCACATAGTGCTGCTCCTAATGATTCTTCTGGCATCTTAAATACATTGCCATTAATTTCTTGCTCCATGATGAAGGTATCTAGTTACCGTTCTGGATTAACAAAGTCTCTTCTAAAGAAAGGTCTGTTGTACGAAACTGATAAGAGATTTCAAATGACATTGAGTCTGGGACATCTTTGCAAGTAGAGCAGTGCTAGCTTGATGCAACAGCACTGGAGTCTTAGTGGAGTTCAGAGATAACCGCTTGTACCCGTTCAAGTCCAATGAGTTTTGGCAGAACTTGCTGCTGCTGCTTTCTTATAAATCCTTTCTCTGCACCTTTCAAAACAAAGACTGTATTATTACTACTCTACCAAAAGCTTTACATCCAACTCCTCTTTCTTCCAGGTTACTGTCACAATGAGTGCAACACCTTCAACTAGTTACTCCGTGAATCAGCCAAACTCCTCCGAAAGTGAACAGAGCTTGTCAACGCGCCATGCCAATGTCACAGAGCCTGTTGTGGCAAAGCGGATCTGCTTCTATAAAAGCGGGGATCCTCAGTTCAATGGGATCAAAATGGTTATAAATACCCGGTCATACAAAACGTTCGATGCCTTGCTGGACAGCTTATCCAAACGGGTGCCATTGCCTTTTGGAGTAAGGAATATTAGTACACCAAGAGGGAGACACAGCATTACCAATTTGGAGGATCTCGAAGATGGAAAATCTTACATTTGCTCCCACCAGAGGAAAATGAAGCCCATCAACCTAGAACAGGCCAGGAAAAAACCACTACCATGGCAGATCAGTAGACCCATCAGTGCTCGTCGCAGAGCTGTGCAGTTAGCAAAGGACAATGAAGATGGATATGGCCATAGAGAAATCAAAGTAACAACCCCCAAAAAGATGCTCGTTTTCAAAAATGGGGATGTGAGACTGAGGCGCACCATAGTTCTGGGAAAGAAGAATACCCAAACCTTTGAGGCTTTTCTGGATTATATGAGTGAGTTAATGCAATATCCAGTTGTGAAACTCTATACCACTGATGGCAGAAAGGTGAGAATGAAGATTAGTGCTAGCAATTGCTTCTAGGCTATTTTTAACAACAAAAATTATCACTTGGGATGCTGTCTGGGACACTGAGTCCAGAAATTTCCTCTTAATGTTGTTTATTGATTTAAAAGTACAATAAGCAGTATCTGTTACAGCCACAGATATTTTATGACTGCCATGAATGCTGAGTGTTTTGCCAGTCATGACTTGGACCTATGACTCCTGATTGTCATACAGAACCATGGATCAGAGTCTATACACAATTGGAGTTGCAAAGGACCTCTAGAGATCATCTAGTATCTCCAAACTGAGATCATGCAGTGCTAATAGGTCTGATTTTTGTTTTACATGCTATTTTTTCTAATTCTATCTCATTTAATGTTTTATCTGTGTAGTTAAACCACAGAAAAACACTTGTGATTATACCTAGTGGGCATTGGAAAGTGAATTCCATGCAGAGCTCCCAGAGTTCAAGGGAAACCTTGTGTTTATCCTACATTTGGTGAAATTCTCTATTAGGCTGTGAAGCTGTTGGTCTCATCTATAAGTCAATGAGGTGTGGTTTGTAAGCCTTATCTTGCAATACATTTTGGAATGTAAATTCAAAATGGTTAGACAAGCTTTTGAGCACCTTGATCCAGTCAGACCTGCTTTGAGAAGGCTGCATGACCTGCAGAGGTCTTCTCCAGTGTGTATTGTTCTGTATTTCTGCCTTTGTGGCAGCACAGGTCAAGAACTTGGGGTTTATTCTGAATTTCCTCTTTCTCCCTCCAGCCAAGCGTCCATACACATACTCACTCACCTTGAAGTCCATACTCTTATTTCATGGCTGTGAACAATTGGTGTGCAGTGATGAAATGAAATCATGTATGCAAACACCTACATTGTAATAAAATGGTGATCTCAATCTGATTTTCTTCTTAATCTTTTTCCAGTCTACTTATATAACACAACCTCACAGAGATAGGAATTGCCTTGTAGGAATTGAAAAATTAATTCCTTGCTGTGATGCATATTTAATAGCCTGCTGCAAACTAATGTGGAGACTAAGAAGGGAAGATATTAAAGCATGAAAGGGATAAATCTCTTACATTATTTTTCTGCAGTTACTAAGGCAGAGAATTTAATGCTACTTTTTCTTTTTGCCTTTTTTACAGGTTCCTAATCTTCAGGCCCTGGTATTGTGCTCTGGAGCTGTAGTTGCAGCTGGGAGAGAGCCTTTTAAACCAAGCAATTATGATTCTCTTGGATATTCGAGGCCGGCTAAAATGCTTGGAATTGCAAATCGTGTATACCCAAAAGCAAATGCCAAGTCAGACAGTGAAAACAGTAAGTTCTTCAAATTACTTTGTATTTTACTAATTTGTTTCTCTCTCTCAGTGTAAGATGCAAACCATGACAATCTCAGCTAAGATCAAATATATTTTAAAAAGGCCAGCTGAAATTGTTTGTATCTGCTATGGCTCCTCTAGATCAAAGTATTAATGTTCTTTTTAAAATGCAAGTTTCTGCTAATCACTCAGCCACTGTGCATGTTCTCTTTCACACTGATTTATTTACAGCATGGGTTCAAGTTTGCATTTTATTTTAATGCACTTGATTGTCATTATGAATTTTCAGTGTCACAGTTAATAACAGCAGGAGTCAAAGAGAAATCAGGGGCTACATTGGGCTCTTAACTAACAAGCTGCGAAAACCTTAGTGCAGTTTTTAGAACTTCAGCAAGAGGAGGTTCAACTGCTCATTGTCATGACTTTCACTTTCCACCACATAAACAGGCAAATCCTTATGGCACTCTCCCATTTCAAAATTCCATCGTGTTTTGGAACTGCTTTTACCTACACAGTGTCATCCTTTCCTGTATCCTCATGGGTGTGATGTGTGTTTTCTTGATGTTTGGGGAAAAGATGCACAAACACCCAATTTTCTTTTGATCCCCCATGTACTCCGGGCACTGACAAGATCAGTAGAAGTGTAGAGTGGCCAGTGGATGATCAAGACTGTGAGGAGCTGTTGAAGAGATTCAAGCTAGTTGAATACCCTGAGGCTGTGGAGATAAAGGTGCTCTGATAACACAGCATTAGGTTGTTTAAGACTCCTCAACATTAGAGCATCCTGTAGGCAGAGACACTCTCTAGGGGGGAAACTTGGTTAATCCAGAGGTACTTCATACTCTTGACTGTGTTTGTGGAGTGCTTTGGTGTATAAGACTAGGTTCCTCTAACTTGAAGGAGTTTCTTCCACACCCCTCACAACTTACTACATCCTTGTGGATTTTTCTCGTGGTCTGTGACTGAGTTGAGAGAGATGGGATCTTTCGAGAATGAAAGTTCTGAAGAAACAAAAAATCCTACCCAAAATTTTGCCTCAAGATTGTGATTGAACCTTGTGATGGTAGAAAATCCAAGTAGCTGAGAATCTGATAAGGTCCCTCCGTTTTAATCTTTAGTTAACAGCAATTCCAGAAAGAGAGAGAAACCCACGATCCTTTATTGGTCTCTAACCTGACAGATTCAAAAGATATCCTGTGTAGGACACATAGCTAATACAGTGAGAGACATTTGAAAAATCAAATGTCAAGCACTTTGTTCCAATTCTGTTTCCTGAGACAGAGAAGATGAGATTTTTACTTTGTGAAGCACGAGGTACACTCTGTGTTAGAGGAGTTAGGCTAAACTTGTATTGATTGCCTGGGAAAGCATCTGCCTGGGAAACTTGTGAGGCTTTCCGCCTAGAATTACAGACGTGTGTCTATACCAGTAATATGTTAACTGTGGAAGTCTTTTGTGTGGGGAAAAAAAGCTTAAATTTGGGCAGTGTAGATAATATTACAAGTGAGACAGTATCTTGCCTGCAAGTGAACCCTTTCTATAAAGTGATAGGTCTACTATATTTAGGTATCAGTAGAGTTGTGGATGTCTTTCTGTTGGGTGTATATGCACTCTTACCCTAACACATACAGAACATGGAAGACTCCTCAACAGCAAGTCTCCTCGCATTCTTTTATTTCTCACCTCTTCAGTGACAGCCACTGGAGACCCCAGTTTTTTCAAAGCCATGTTATTACAGAGTCATCAAAACATATTCAGGCAATATTTCACGTGGATGCAAATGCATCCGTTGACGTTTGGAAGTATTCCCTTTGGTTTTGCTGAGTTTTGCAGCATTGTCTAGAGTGTTGAAACATAAAATGTTGCACAGGAGCTAATGATTTAAATTCAGACATTAAAGGAAATTGAAATGATTCCGTGTTTACTTCTCTGTGGAAGGTCAGTTCAGGGGATTGGCTCTGAACCCTTTACTCGCCTGTCCATGGCACTACTCACAGTGATTATTTATGTGTTGGAGGCTGGTGGATTAAGTTCAGGGAGATGTATGTTCACCTTGACTGACACGTTTTAGCACTAATAGTAACCACTAGTTGGAAATTATATACTAGTGGTTACTAAGGCATGAAGAAGAAATAAAGTTGGTAGCTTGAAACCTAAACAAGTGAGGACCTGTGAATCTCTTGGCAGGGAACTTCAGCTTCCAACTAAGTATAAAGTGAGAGGATTGTAGTACTTTTTTAGACCTTAGAGCTTCGAATAAGACTATAGCTCTGGTAAGAACCTATTCCAAAATAAAGTGGGAAAATCTTAACAGATTCTTAAAATGAATAGCAATATCAGTCAGGTTTTTGTCTTTATTTTCTAATAGTCTGGTAAAATAAACACAGTTTCTTTTGTACTGATTTTTCTCCTTTCTTCTTTTCTCTTCCTTTGCTGCCTGTCTGCTGCCTCACCACCTGGATCCTTTTGTATGACGTTTGTCTGCTCTAATTTCCACTCACTGCACGAATTTGGTTTCTTTCAATGTAACTGTTGATAGCGAGAGCTGAAATGGGCTCTAGCTCAAGATCTCAGATGTTCTCAGCTTCTTCTGATGTAAGGTCCAGCAAGGATAACTCAAATGACAACTCAGATTCTTCCTATGTTCCTGACAGTCACAGTGTTATAGAAAGAAACCAGGTAGTTGCTGCTGAAGAGTTGTCTATGGCACAGTATCAAGATGACATAGAGAAATCTGTTCACCTTAATCAAGATGGCAGCATCACAGTGGAAATGAAAGTCCGATTCAAAATCAAAGAGGAAGAAACCATTAAATGGACAACAACTGTGAGTCGTGCTGGCCTTTCTGATCAGAAAAACACCCCCATTTGCAGTGCTGTCATGCATGCAGAGGACGGCTTATCCAATTTGAATGCTTCGGAATGTATAAACCCAAAAGATTCTCTGTTTTTGAAGAGCTACAATAAAGAAGAGGGAGACTCATTACAGCAATTCAATGCAGAAGTGTCAGACAAAGAATCAGAGTCTGATTTAAAAAGTGCTGATGATAATATCTGTAAGAGGAAGAGTTCTGCAGATCTAGATGTGAGCAATGTACCCGAGGATAATATCAGACCTCACTTTTATCGGCCTCCTACCCCTGGGCCAAGACGTGTTAGGCAAAAGAAAGCCATGGTCGAAAGGGTCACTTTGGTATCTGAGAAGGAGGTTCAGGAGAAGACAGTAGGACAGTTTTCCTACAGTGAGGAAACACAGAATGGAGAAAACAAATCTGAGTATTGCATGGTAGCTCAGTCAAGCAGAAAAAAATCGAGTGTCATTACGCCAAAGTGTAGTGAGCTGAGCAGCACTGATGTAGTAAATGTTTCTTCAGAGAGTGTCAAAGAAGAAATTCTTCTTAAGGTAAGCCACAAAAGTGGTGACTTTGATCCTCTAGAAACCACAGACAGGAAGACATTAGAAGGGCCTGATGAGGATGAACTGGTACAGAATATATCCGAGAACTCAGCTGTGCAACAAAGTACATACAAGAGCAAAGCCAACATCAGTAGCTTCATGCAATCATCCAAATTTTGCCAGGCAGCTAGGCCAGGCTCAGCAGACCACGTCCGTGCGTCCTGTAATGTTAGCAAAATAAAAAGATCACTGAGCTCTTTCATCAGATATTCAGAGTTCTGTCAGTCAAAAGAGGAGACAAACAGCAAAACTGCAGACTCACTGCCTATTTCTCAAGATTCAGTGCACTCAGACTGTAGTAAAGCTTCTACTGAGACAATAAATCCAACATCTGGACTCTTTCCGAGTGTTGCTGAAAGGGAGGATCAAATCAGTGTCAGGGCTGAATCTGTAACAACACATCTCAATGATGACAGCCAATCTGCATCTTCCGTCACCAGAAAGAAGAAGAGGAGAAAATCACCTAAGTTACTAGAGCAAAATACCTATAAAATTCAAAAAGATGAAGGAATTTCAGGCTTAACTCAAAGCGACAGAATGCATATGACAAGCGAAACCACACAGGATTCCACAACAGAGGCTATGGGGAATTCTGCAAAGTCTCAGAAGAAAGGAACAGAGTTTTTGGTAGAAAACAGTGTTGTGTCTGTCAGTTCAGACAGAAAAATATGTCCTGAAGATGAGTTTTATCAACAGGATTCACTGGAACAAAATGGATTAGCTAATAAAAAACAAAGAAGTAATAACAAAAAGTTGGCCAAAGTAAAACTAAAGTCAGGCAAAAAACGTGGTGTCATTTCACCCACAAGAAGTGAAGATGGTCTGATGGCAGCTGGTTTGAATAATGACTCTCAACATAGTCAGGATACACTGAGTATTGGGAAAGAAGGCACGCATCTCCCAACTCATTCTTTCAAAGAGACACCTAACTCTTCAGTGATTTTAAAACCACTCTCAAAAGTGCCAAAGAATTTTAACTTTGAGAAAGAAAAGGACAAGAATATTTTGGAAAATTTGTCATTCAAGAAAGAGAAAAAGCAAAAGGGGGTGAAGAAAAATCTAAGTAAAGGTGCAAGTGACTTAAATATGTCAAAAGGAACCATTACACTGGAGGCTTTAAAACGGCAGGAATTTCAAGAAGAGATTGTTGAGAAATCACTTGAAAACTATGTCCAAACTTGGCTGAAGAACTTGTTGCCAAGCACTGCCTTACCTCCTATAAAGAAAAAAGGAGGGACTGTAATGACTAGTGACATCTGTCATTTTTCTGAGGAAAACACTGATGCTGCTATAGTTAAAGAAAGAAGATTTATCACAAATCAAGTGCATAGGAGTGGGAAAAATCATCTGGCTGAACATAATCTAACAAAAAAACCGTTAAAGCCTATTTGTGATTTGGGAACTTTAGAAGAATCAGCCAAGGATTCAGGTGAAAAGCCAACTGACTCTTTGATTTGTTCTAATGGAACTACAGGAGAAGCAGCCGAGTGTTCACCAGAGTCAGAATTTCATAGTGATGGTAAACAGCACTTCTTTCATGCGACAGAGGACAATGCTAGAATTCTGTCAGAAGCTGATAGTCCAGATACCAACCTACGGCAAAATAAAAAATCTGAAGTCGCTATTCAAGTTGATTGCACAATTGTCAGTGAAAAAATGGGACTTGATATTCAGAATAACTGCATGTCTAACACGCTGCTGCGTGAACTACAGACAACTTTGCTTGGGCTCCAGAAAGAACATAATGGATGTACAGCAAAACCTTGCAGCCTTTCAGATCTTTCTCCTTCAGCTTTAGGTCCTTCCTCCAACATCCTCCTGGCTTGGTTACTTGTACTGAATCTGAGTGAGAGTTTGATTGGGACAATCAAAGACAATATGCACAAAAGCAATTGTAGCTGTTCTGAAATCCTCACACAATTACAAGATCTGAAACAAACTACAGTTGCAGAGAAAGTAGATGACCTGAAGGCTGCCTTTTCCCATTTTCAAAAGTCATCAGAAAATAACTTATTACACTATGGGAAGGAACTCATAAAGCAGGACTCTAAACATCACCACGAGAATAAGCCTGTATCTGAAACTCAGAATGGTATGCATTTGCATGAAAATGAAAAGTCAGATGAACCTTGTATTCCAGAGCATGAGGTAAATTCTGAAGAAGCTCCAAAATTGACTTGTGAACTAGAAACCTGTTTTGCTGTACAAAAACTATCTTGTGGAGAAATTGAGTCTTTAGATTTGAGTACTTCTGAAACACAGCTAGACGATCAATCTGCCAATGCTGACTCCAACGCCTGCAGCCTTGCATCAGAGACACCTGGAGGAAATGAAGAAATGCCTGACAGTTCATATGAAAAATCTCAAAGTAAAAGTACTGATACAACATTCACTGCTGAAGAGTCTGAATCTTCAGTAGAACCTAACTCGACGATTCACAGTGTAACTTCCAATGATAAAAATGGTATCTTAGATCAGGATACTTCTGAGTTAGAAGGTGAAAAGTATCCCGCATGTGTTACTACTGACAGAAGTGAAGATGAGAAAGTTGATCCACAGTCGAAAGTTGATCCACAGTCAGCAGTTAATGACAATGAACTAAATAGCCAACAGAAACTAACTGCTGAAACCTCTGTGGAATATAACAATGAGGATTATTCTGTACAGGAAGACAAGGATGATGCAGACACTTGTGAGGAAACTTCTGATAGGTTATCTACAATCTCTCCTTTATCGTTTTGTTATGAATCAATGCAACTTCCAGAATGTGATATGAGCGAAGTAGAACAGAAATTGCAAGCTGAAGAAGTGCAGGGTAACACCTATTCAGATGCTTCTCAATTAAAGAAATGCTTAAAAAGTCCTGCTACTTCAGACTGGTCAGATTACAGGCCAGATACTGAAGAGAGCGAGTGTCACTGTAGAGCATCCAGCGATTTGACCAATGAAAGTGCGGACGAAGCAGTACTTGAAAAATGTTATAATACAGGCTATGTAAAAAGAACTATTGAACGACTTTATGGCAAGACAGAAGCTTCCTTTAAGCCTGACTTTCACAAAGGGTTTCCTTATTTGTCAAAAGGATTTCAAAAGGACACTGAAGAATTCCACTCTGCAGTGGTGGAAAAATCCATTAATTTTTCTCAAAAATCAGGATCTGGTTCTGCAGAGAAATTGTCATTTTCTTCACTACCACCACAAGAATTTCTAGTAAACTTAAACAAGGATGATGCTAACTTGAGAGGAGAAAATGCTACTTTACCAGTATCACAATCTACACTTAACAGAGAAGAGACAAGTTATACTAATGACGGTTCAAGGGAACCTGTGAAGCAACACCATCAACCTAGCAACCAAGCTAATGAAGATGAAGGAATATTGATAGATAAAGGGAAATGGCTTCTCAAAGAGAATCTTTTGATAAGGAGATCACCACCTGAGCAGATAGGAATGTATGGTAATTTGGATACAACATCAACAGACACAGTCCTTGATACTAACAGCGATGATGTTCCATACTCACATTTTGGCAATCTGAATCAGTACCCAGTCCTCAATGAAATCTCTTCTTCAGAGCTTGAAGACATAGCTAAACCCTCAGAAAATTTTTGCAACTACTTCAATATGCCTCATAATAGCGATTCAGAACCCTTTCGGGATGACTTAAGCACAAAAAGCAAACCTAGCCACAATGGTAATACCACTTCTCTTCCTGCAGGAAACAAAGACAAGATCAAAACATCAGTCATGACTTCCATGCATCTTTCTGAACAGAACAATACCAGTTTTCCAGCCTTTACCTCTGTAGAATTTAGATTGCCTGATAACAAGGTACATCCGTTGGAACGTCCTTTAAATGAGGAACCCGTACAATCTCAGCCAACTGGCGTTAGTAATGCTGACAGAGTAAGGGCTCTTCAGGAAGAAGATTCTTTGGATAAACTCCATGCTATGTGCGGCCAACATTGTCCAATATTGATGGTGACAGTAACTCCAATTAATGAGGAGCAGAGAGGATATGCCTACCAAAAGGCATCTGACATTGAGAACCAGCTGGGACAGTGCTTGTTGCACAAAAAGAATCAACATTTACAGGGGTCAGGTGAAGGTTTAATAATAGACAAAAATAATCCCGTGTCTCTGAAGAATGATTGTATCAGTAAGATCGCCAATAATATTTTCAATAAGTTTTATGCCAATAACACCTTAGATTTTTTTAGTAACATTGGAATGCTTGCGACTCCAACTCTGAAAGACACAAGCAGTTTAAGGAAGTTATATGCTACAGAGCGTACGAGTAAAATCCCCCTGGGAGTCAGTAATGGTCAAAATAATGCATCCAAACACACGGCAAGTGATTTTGCGAGAGGCACAAATAGTGAGCTCATCAACAGAAAGCCAAAAATATGCCAAAGCCAAAGGGCAAGCCTAATGCACGCTATTGGAGAAAAATGTTCTTCCTTGTTGGTCAAACCAGTGGAAGCGTGCAGCTCTGAGACCGTTCTGCAGTGTGACACGTCTTTAAATAACACTGAACGTAATGCCTCTGACAATGTGGAAGACGAAAATGCCTTTCCTGCAGAAGAAGAAGTAGCAGCAGCTTTTTGCTATTGTAAAACGGACAATGGGAACAGTAAAGATGAGAAGGACTTCTATTAGAAGTCTTGAAATACCCTCCTGAGTTCTAAGATTTCGTGACGTTTGAGAAAGGGTTGAGAGATGTCTTTCAGTTGAAGTTTTTTCAAGAACAAAACCAACAGAAGTGGGAAGTAGGAAATACTATTTAAAAGTGATGATACTATGAAGAGTAGAAAGCAGAAGTCATTTTAATTTTATGTAATTGGCATCAAATTGTGGTTTCATTTCTGAAAGAACAACTTCAGAATATTTACGTGAGTAAAGAGAGCTTTCAGTCTGTATATGGGACCATCCAGACCCCAAATGAGGTTTGCTCCTTTTACCTAAAGGATGCTAGAAAAGGAACATAACTACTGCCCTTGGGATTCCACAGCAATTGAAAAGCTGACTGTGTGTCAGTGGACTCCCGACTGTCCTTGCCATATTCCCTTTTGAGGCAGTACCGCTTACTCTTAAAATTTCTCTACCTACACTACGAGTTTTAGTTGTGTGTCCTTTAACTTCTGTATCTTAAAGCTGTCCCAGGAATCTTTTCTTTCTGTTTTTTGGGGAGTTTTTTTGTTTTGCTTTTTTCTTGGTAACTGTTGTACCATGAGGTATATGTAATATGTTTCAGGATCTTTCAATCTGCTGTTAGAACTACTTTGGATACCTGTTTACAGCATTTTTTTAAGTGTTGTGTGTGCGTAGGAAGCACTTCCATGGTTTACAATTTTCAGTAAATGACTTTAAATATAAAATTGGAAAATATTTAATGTACATTGTGATTAGGTCAAGTATTTAATGTCTTTGGTTAAATCCTACTGCTACATAGAAACTTGCTTTGTTATTGGTGAAGTCAGATATATTGCTGAAGAAAGGAGTTATGTTTCTGAATGAGAACTTGGCTATTCTGTACTTTTGGAGGCTGTGCCTACACTAACTGGTGTATAAGTGCTGCAATAAGCCCTGGTCATGATGCTGTGGAATCCAGATTGAGGACCTCATTAAAGACTAATGCAGATGTCTTTTGTCTTGAAGGCTTTGATTTTCTTCTTGAGAGACAGAGGGCACTTGGTGGGGAAGTATAAACCAGATTTGAATCACAAGGTGTTTGCACTACCTGTAGAAACCTAGGAGTACTTTTCAATTCTCTGTAGAAGTCCAGTGGCAGATCTTGGTGATCCTGCTGTGGCAGGGGGATTGGACTGGATGATCTTTTGATGTCCCTTCTGATCCCTAAGAATTCTATAATTCTACAGCATTAGCGTTCAGCACAGTATTTCACATAGGTGTTTAAAAGTGATCTCTGCCCATGCTAATGTCAACTTGTCATATGGCATACACAGGGGAAAAGAGATGAATGCAACCTGACTGGTTTTTCTGTGCCCAACACAGCTGTAGATGTAGTTTTATACCAATTGACGTGACATTGTTTAGAATTTAGATTACTGAAAAGCATTTTGTTTAAGAATTTTGAGTTAAAAGGACTCCCTGAATGAATTAATCTTTTGATAGCTAGGAAATGGAGGGTGTCAGTCCTCACCACCTGCAGGAACAAGTTCAAAGATTTCTTTAACATTTTATGGGCATCACAGCAGTTTGAGGTCTGTTTTTCTTAATGGAGAGGAGGGAAAATTATTTCAGAGAGGCAATGAAGACTACTTCACAATAAGTACTATATAGTCATCATGTTGCCCTCTTGTTTTGTGCCAGATTGCATGACATTTCAAAGCCTACGTGATTTAAAGATGTGTTTTTTGTATGGTACCCTGATCTGAAACTACATTTAGTATCCTGTCTCACTCACCTGTACGTAACTGATTTGGTCCAAGATAATTTCTTGTGTTTAAGAACTACTTGTTAATTTTCATAGTGCTCAAAATCTAGGACAAGAGATGCTTGTTAATTTTTAAATCTGAAACAGGGCTGCAATATTAAAAACGGAATGGGAGGAAGTGAATAATTAGGAGGATGGAGTAAATTTTTAGCTTGGTTAAATATTTGCTGCATTATTCAAGTAATGGCAATTCTAATAGCTGTCCTAAAATCTGTCCATCTGAAGATGCTTCTGCTCTGAGGAAAACAAGCACATTTCTCCCCATCAGTCATGTGGCATGGTGAATTAAGTGAGCCAGGACAGGTCTCTTGTCAAAAGCTACGTAGCTTCAGGGTGTCCATGGGATTGTCAGTGGATATCTAGCTACAGGGACATACAGACTATTTCTGAGCAAAGGAGTAGATGAAGTAAGTTAGCAGGTGCCTGACAGATTAAAAATGCCCTCTTCAAAATAGTTGTCATTGGCTCTGTTTCCTACTCTAATTATTACGATTAATTTCATCTCCAACAACTTTAAAATGCCAAATATGGAGGCAGTCTGTGTGGTTTAGGTGCTAGGATTCCTCTCTTATCTGAGTAACCATAACAATGAATACATTTTCTGTATAGAAAGAGAAAAGCCTCTCTGCTGGTGCTGTAGGCTAGGTCCACATTAGCTCTGGACTGTCCTCACTGCTCTGGCTCTTTATTATAACACTGAGTTCGGAGGGCTCATGATACAAGGAAATCAATTCACACCCACCTCTACACTGTAAGTGATGAGTGAAAATGAATTCCAGGGAAAACAACAGAGGGAAAGCAAACACAGCTTCTGTAATGAGGAGAAATGATGCTGCAAGGAGAGAAGACACTCGTGGTGAGTTTCCAGTGCCTTGAATATAAGCTGTTTCTACTCTGAAGTTCACTAGTTGTTTGTGTAGCCTTCACATGGTCATTCCCTCAGCACCTGTTATCAGTACTGAGCACACTGATCCTGTCCAAGAGGCAGTCTTTCAAATACAGCTTTCTTGAGTTGATTTAATTGAGATGCTTGGTAAAAAGAAACATCAAAGCTGAACACAATTGTTTCCAAAATTGTAAGGCTTGCACCCTCCAAGGAGAAAATCAGGTATGTGGGAGGGCTCAGGAGCACTTTGCAGCAGGTCAGTGGTATAGATGTTAAACTGAACCAGGTTTTAGGGTTGAGACTCTTGATTTTTAGTCATGCACACAGTCTGTGCTCATCTCTCACTGAAGCTGGTGTTCAAAACGGCTACAGCAGCGTTCTGAAGCTATGTAAATGGAGTCAGCATGCCAGCAGGATTTTTGAGGTTTGTCCTCTAAAAAAGCCACCTTCTAGTTCTCCAGTGGAAAATATTTCATTGAAATATCCGAATACTTAATTCCTCCAAAGAGAAATGCCACCTGACAGTTACTAAATGAATTGCTGCTGTATATGTTTTGCTTTTAACAAATGTTCTGTCATCCATTAGTTGTTTTTCTTTTACAGATTGATACTGGAAACCTAGGGCATCTCTGCAAAACATGCATAGAACATACAAAGTCAGGAAACTCCCCTGCCTGGCACTGTGAAGACGTGAAGCATTGAGAAAGTCTTTCTCAAAGCAGTCACTGAGGTAGTGTAGACAAAATATGAGTCAGAAATAAAATCCATGGGAAGAAATAATTTGAGGGAGTGGTTTTGCATGCAATTAAAGGCAGCTTACTGTACCTTGGCTGCTGTTTAGTGAGAACTGTACGTTATGTTTATTTTTAAATGTAAGGCTGGGAAGCAAGAAAGACTGATAAGTTGGTTGCTATGGTCTGAGTCTTCTGTAGAAGTCTTTGGGTGCTGCCAAGTCTCCAGAGCTTACTAAAACCCAGACAGTTAGGGTTGCAAACTCAGTCTAGCCTCAAATCTGTGATGAACATGGGATCTTTATGCACAGCACCAGAGCTACATGCCTGTAATTCTAGCTTACGCTGAGAAGACAGCAGGTTCTTTCCCCCTACTTACTTAAAAAAGATCTTGATGCAGATAAAGCAAAGATGATAACAATGCTTCTGTCTCAATATTCAGTTGTGGAACATAGCCTGCAGTTTTCTGGACTGCAGCTGAAAGGATTTGGCTCTTACCCTTAATATCAGTGATGTACTATGTGTGCTGATAGAGTGCAACACATGCCTGATAAACTTAACCTTCAGTTAAGAGAAAGCAATTAGTTACACTTCAGGATAAATCTAGATCTATCTAACGTGAACTGAAATGGAATATTCACTTAGCCACTGAGTTTGAACATTGATATTTGACACTTTAACTACTTGTTTTCATCTGTGGCTCTGAAAGAAGACTTAAGTAAGTTCTGGGCAGTGTTAAGTGAAGTTTAGGCAAGATGTGAGGTCATACCTCTAGCCAATGCCTGTCTCCATTGAAATACTGTGTCACTCATAGTATCACTCTAAGAACTTTCATCCTAGAATAATAGGGGTTATATCTCTTTCAATTCAAGTGAGGATTGCCTGATTATAAAGCCTACCTGTTTGATTTCCACCTGAGCTGCATGTTGGGGAATACTGAAACCAGAATTTCATTTGAAGATACTTTTTTGATTCTCAAGCTTGTGTGTGGAAGCAGCGAAAGGGAGGAAAACACCTCGTAGCTTTGTATGGTGAGAACTTTCTACCAGCAATTTCTACAGTACATCTGAGCTGAGAAGCCAGATGTGAACAGTGTGCTTTTTCTTACAGAAAGTGTTAATTGTTGTGCTTAGTCTTGGTATTAGGAATTTTGCTTATCCTAAAATTTGGCTCAGAAAGGGACCTCTGTGAGTTTGTACACCATCTCTTGTTCATAGAGGCTGCACTATTGGCTTCTTATTGCATATCCCCATTTAAATTGAGATTAAAAACGCCTGACAAAAAAGGGTTGGGGTTTGGGAAGAGAAGTTGTTATGACCTTCTCAGTTCTCAGGTAGGATATACTTAAATAAATCAACAGTAAAGTTTTAAAAGAACGTTTTAAAGCTCAATATTTCACTGAGTTTCTTCATTCCTGTGAACAAATGTTGGGATTTTTTAACTCCTTGCCAAATCTCAGTCAGCCAATAATTAGCCAGGGTTGGGTCATTCCCTCATCTCAAATTTGGGCACAAAGTCAAAGGAATAGGTTCAACCAAGCACAATGGTTAACTGGCTAGTTACCTACGTCCAAGTTCCCTTTTCAAGATTCCTCAGTAAAAGTGAACAGGCCAAGATCAGTGCCAGATCTTTCAGATGAGGTAAAACTTTCTTTAAAGATTAGTATTCAAGCATTAAAAGTGATAAAAGTGTTCCCAGAGTTTCTGAACTTGTTCAATATTCTAATTAAGGAGATTAGGTTCTGCAAAGCATAGAGCAGCAGTGAAATTACAGGTAAAATTATCTTGGCCTCTCTCTGCTGGTCCCATATCCAGTGTAGCTAGTAGTATAAATTAGCATAATTAGGGGCTATTATAACACGCAGCAGCCTCTGGGGTGCTTACTAAGGAATGCTTTGAAGTACAAAATAACCAGAGCTCCTTCCCTTCGTCAGCTGGTGTGCATGTGGTTCTTTTTCTGCTATGTGCTAGAAGCTGGCATGGACAAAGTGTGGGAGCAGGCTGGTGTTGGGACTGTCATGTTTTGGGATTTTTTTAATGTCACAGATAAGAAAATGAGTTAGAGACGCAGACTTTGCAAGCACTTTGAGACGTTCCGGTTTTGGTGAGCCATGCCACCTAGCGCCAGCTCACATGGGTGTACCAGGTGGAACAGCGTGGCTCTGTTACGTGGGGCTACACCTGAGCTGATAAACCCTTGAGTTACTCTGCCTTGTGTTTTCGAATATCACTGAGAGAAAAGCCAGATTGGGGCAGTTGTTCCTGGGGGAGCAGACATGCCCAAACCCATGGGTTTGAGACTGTGCCACAGAGCTCTTCCTGCACCACTTTCAGCAGCATCTAAGGGACATGGTTTAGCAGTGGGCTCAGACCTTGAAGGTCTTTTCCAACTTACACAATTCTACGGTTCTATGCCTTTCCACTTCTCACATTTCATGTTCTATTCTATCTGGACTGAGACTGGCAACTTAAATTTCAATTCTGGGTGCCATTTAGGTGCAGTTGCTGAACAAGGGAGGAGTTTTCTTTCCCTTTCCACGTCAGTGACTAGTTTGGCACCAGGAATTGGGGAAATACCCTTGGAGCTTCCTGCCTTAGAGCCCAGTCTGCCTATCTTTCCAGGTAAGCATGTGCTCACTTGTTTTATCTTCTAAAACACAGCTCTTACCTTCTAATTTCCAGGCTCTTCTCTCTGAGTAGGTTATTTCCTTGTTTCTGAGATATAAGGAAAGATTTGCATCATCAAGTAATCTTGATGCATTGAAAACCATGGCAGCACATTTAAACTGTCCTTTCAATCTGCATTTTGGAGTTAACAATTTCTCCCTCGCACAGGAGAGGAATAAAAGAACATCTGTGCCTTTCTGCCAGCCTCAGTGTATGTGGGGTCATGCTGGAGGCTTTGGAGAAGGCAGTTTCATCTCTAACTTAGTAATTGAAAGACAGCCTCTATCTCTTTGCCAATATTCTATGGCTGCTGAGACAGTGAAAAGAGAACACAGCTTTTAAACTTCAGACAGCATAGTTTGATAACAGAACACTGAACAGGTCTGGATTCTACCTGAAAGAGACAATGAGGGGCACTTTAAAACCGATTTCTGAATAAAAAATTCTGAAATGCTTTCTGATTAACAGTCTTTTTTTTTATTCAAAGGGAAAAGTCTGAATTAAATTGTTAAACATTACCTAGAGACTTTGTGGCTCTAATGATGAGGTACTGAGCACCATTTGTTAGACTTTTTATCCTCTACCATCCTATTTCTGTCCTCTTTTCCTCGTGTTTTATGATGCAATCTTTAGTTACGTGATGATGAGCTACTTGCTAGGGATAAATCAGTTACAGTGTTTGGTGGCTGGTGGACCTTTGCTTTTCTTCTTGCAGAAACTGGAAAGTAGACACTTAATGAAGGAGGAAATCATAGGAATAGAGAGGATTGCTGTGATTTTAGACATGGGATTGTTGATCTGGAGAAATGAATTCTCTGTCTCTGCCACAATGTGTTTATGGGGTACTTGTTTGTGTGGGTGCTGTAAAGAAAAACATGTGAAGTAGATAATGTGGTGACATGGTTAATGATGTGGATAAAATACGGTATTAATTAACAGCTCCTGAATAAACTACTTTGAGTACTGAGAAAGGTTTACTCTGAGTAAAAAATAGCACATGATTATGCTGCCAGCTGAAATCTGTCAAAAGCTTTTGTGCCTTAATGGGGGTTTGTCCAAATAATAATAACAATATCTGATCTGGAAAAAGATGTGTTTTATCTCCCTGTTGTCTCACTCATATTTCACAGGCACAGGGGAAAGAATTAAATTTGTAATGAATAAATCTTCAGGTAAATAATCTTACCTCTTACACTTTGCAATTTCAGAACGAAGTGTTTGTGAATGGACTGCACTTATACCAAAAAAAATCTGTCAATTTAACAGTTGATCCTAATCTCTATTCTGCACACTTTTCCATGGAATATCTAAAGGAAAAAGTGATAGAATACTTTAAGCTGAAAAGGACCCATATAAGGATCGTCAAATCCAACTCCCTGCCCTTGCCGGACTACCTAAAACTAAGCATCATTCAGATGCTCCTTGAACTCTGACAGACTTGGTGCCAAGGCAGGCTCCCTGGGGAGCCTGCTCCAGTGACTGACCACACTGCAATATCCAATCTAAGCTTCCTGTGATGTAGATTCATTCAAGTAAGACAGTCATTGTTTCCTAAAAGAAAAGCTGTAAGCCTTATAAATACTGTAAATACTTACTGTAAAGCTGTGGTGATCCCTAGGATTATGTGAACTAGAGAAGTCTAAAAAAGAGTGGAAATAGCTTGAAGACTTAGCATAGAAGCTTAAAATAGCTAAACTGAATTATGGATACCCTAAGTCTACAGTCCTTCAGGGGAGCTTAGATGTACCCAGCCATCATCTCAGAATGAGTTTGTTTTTGTACCATAGTTTTGATTCCATTTTCACTGAATTTTGGCTACAGTTTTCCTTGCATTATTGGTTTCTACAAAGAAACATATTTATTGTACTAAAGTTTAGGTTTTTCTTCCCTTTCCACCTTTAAAGAATTACAGGCGGAATCCCATATTAAAGTAACTGTCCAAGTCCTTTAAGGAATTCTATGTGGAATGAATAGAGGAAGTCTATACTACTCTATTGCATGAATCCATGAAATAATAAAACAGTGCCACATTCTGAGGGCCTGGAAAAGTAAAACTGTGCTGCAAGTTTTATATTTGTTTGGTTAGCTAGTGCATGCAAAGTGTTGGTGATTCCTGTTCCTTGTGATAGTTTTGATCTTGGCCCTTATGGTGAGGCTAATCTTGCATGTATATTATTTGCTTTTCAGCTTTATGCTGTTTCAAAAGATCACAGAATCATAGAATCAGCAGGGATTGGAAGGGACCTTGAAAAATCATCCAGTCCACCCTCCCTGCCACAGCAGGATCACTCAGACCAACTCCAGGGGGGTTTCAAACGTCTCCAGAAAAGGAGATTCCACAAAGACCCCCGGGCAGCCCCTCCAGTGCCCTGTCACCCTCTCCAAGAAGAAGTTCTAGAATCAGTCAGGGTTGGAAGGGACCACAGGATCATCCAGTCTCTGTTCTAGATAAAGCAGGCTATTGAAACTGTAGGTTGATTAGCATTATGGGTTACACTGTAAAGATGCAGTTGGAGGTTTTGGCTACACTCTGTTGTCATTAGACACCTAATTAACGGTGAAACTAAAATTGCCTGCAGTCAAGACCTGCTTTTTCACACTCTTAAGCCTAGATATTGTAAATCATAACAATTTATCTCAAACCCTGAGAAGCTGCTATCTCTTGTTGATATTTTTATTGACACAAACCAACCAATGTCATGCAGTGGCTGTGCTCAGTGGGACAGGGCCATAAGCAAGCTCTTTGCTTAATACCTAGAGCAGGTACTGTCTTCTCTCCAGCCGTCAGACTAGCCCTGACTCTAGCAACCTTCTAGTGGAGCAGCAGACTTTTGCAGTTCCGGTAGAAGAGAAAAAGCCATAGCAAGTCAGACTTCAATAAATCTGCCTTTCATCATCTAACTTGTAAAAAATCACTGGTTCCTGGACAGATCTTGTAAGAGATTTGGATTATACTTGGCTTTGTCACAGGTTTGTGGTGGTTAATTTTGGTTAGATACTTAATAAATTTGTAATTGCTCATGGTTTTCTTCTGAAATGTTCTGCCTTCAAGTCACCAATCTCTGGTGCGTTTGAACTGATGAAAAAGCAGTTCAGTTCCACCTGGGAACTTTTCATTCTTGTGCTTTGTGGACTATTTGAGATGGGCTTTAGTAGATGCATTCCCCATTTGCAGGTCCATCTATTCATCCTCATCATGCCTTGTGAGGCTTTCCAGAAGAGTGGGTTGCTGTGTCTCAGGCAGATGGATCATCCTCTACTGAAGATAGTATGGAGATTAACCTGGGGTTCAATGAGCTCTGGATCAGCATTCAAGATCCTGCACAATGGCTATCACAAATGCAGCTACCTGGACCATCTCTTTCTCATTTGCCTTGCAGTCTTTCACTGAGTTGCAATGAATTTGAAGCAATCCTGTTGTCCCTGCATTTTCCCTTGCAGATGCTGCTGCTTTGAGTGTTCCGTTCCACAGTTGGCTATTAATTTTTATCTGTGTCTGATTAATTCTCAACACCTTATGGAAAATAATATAATTGCTAAAGATTAGTGTAAACATAAGGGGTGGAGAAGTCCAGTCACGTTCAAAACTAGCTGCAGCTTACCAGTGGGCACTTCAATCCTATTTCCTCCTCTCGCTTCTCCAGGTGAATAAATAACTGCCTGAGACAGCTCAGAGTGAATGATGTGCAGAGTGTAGCAGATTTTTGTGTGAGTAAGGGCTTTCTGCCTATCAGATACAGCACCTCATCTCTGCCTGACCTAATTTTGATTCTGTATTCTGGATGAGAGGAACTGCTATGCAGAGATCTATAACACTACCCTCATACATAATTTAGGGAGAGTTCTAATCCATTCTAGGCAGAAAAATACAGAGTGTGTGCTACTTATTGTTTGAGCTCAATGCCGCGCTCGCTGATCATGCTTCCACAGCCTGTGGAACACTTTGACACAGATGGAGTCAGACTTGTGTAAGCAGATGTGAAGCAGGTCTAATGGCATTGTCAAAGTATAGCTGAAATGTGGAAAAATTTTGGCCTGGCTTAGATTTTCAGGTCATGGAACTATTTGTTTCCTGCTATAACCTTTTTGCAGACAGCAAGAGCAAATGTGAGCACTGTGAATATTGTTATTGATCTGGGATCAGTATGAGGACTCTGATTCGTAGCCATTGGCTTAGGCCCCTCTCCCCCCATCCAGGGAAGTGTTTATTTCTAAGGTTCATTAAGAATGAACAAAATCTTTTGCCAGTTACTCTCTTTTCACTGAGGATATGTTTTCTGCATTGCTGTTCGTCAGCCTTGAGACTTTAATAAGTAGAATGGGAAGTGTCAGTATGCAAGCCCCACATAGAATCACTTAGATTGGAAAAGATCTTTAAGGTCATGGAGTCCAAACATTAACCCAACTTTACCAAGCCCCCCACTAAACCACGTCACTAGGCTCCACATCTACATGACTTTTAAGTGCGGCCAGGGGTGGGGATTCAAACCCCTCATTGGGCAGCCATAAGCAGTATCAATAAATGTGTGAGGCTGTGTTACTGAAACTGCTGCTGGTTTTCATGTGGCCAGACCAGGGGAAGGATGACAGTGATATTGCCTGAGAACCGACTGTGACAGATACCAGCACCTTTCCAGGAAGTGAAAATTGGTGGGGAGGACAAGCTATCCTCACTGCAACTGTGACAAATGGAATGAGGATGCTCTGTAAACCAATCACATGATTTGAATCTCTGCACGGTGAGAGCTGCAACGCAGAAGAAACAGTAAGAAAATAGCTTTTTATTTAACTATTGAAATTGTACTTTGAAATCAGGTCAACCGTTCTCATGTAAAGCTCTTGTGCATCACCTTCTCATAAGTCTTTTCTGCTTGTTGTTTACAAAAACAGCACGGTGCTGAAAATTGGAAATGTCAGGAAGGTGCTACATTCAGTTTTATGGCAGGTTCGCCCATGGCTTCATTTGTCTCAGTCCAGATAGCAGAGTGGATGCTCTTGGTGAAAGAAAAACAAGCATGGTCAAGTATTTTTCATATGCACGAAGGACATGAGAAAGGAAGACATGAATTATGGTCTCATACGGTGATTTCTGTAATGAACAGGAGCATATGGTTATTTTCAATACATCAAATAGCTATTAATACCTCAGAAATTGTACCTTTGTTTTACATATAATCAGGCTGTAAATTACTTGATGAGAGACCAAGCTCCCTACTTGCAGGAATTTGGTCTCAGATCAGCACTAATGCACTAATGCAGCAAGGAGGTATTTGATGCATTTTAATTGTGCCATGTAGCTTGAGGGGCTACATCTGATTTGATACAGGCAAATCAAGCCAGGCACCACAACCTTCACAATCTTCCAACACAGTGTGAACGCAGTGTGCAGACTGTTTCCCAGTTTTCATCAAGATGCACTCCCCCTTCTCTGAATTAGTTCACACCTAATGGCATTTTTGTGTCATGAGCATGTGAGGTCTTGCTGCATTCTGTACATTTCTGCTGTGCTTTCCATACCAGGCATTGAATTCATGAGTGTTAGCTTAACAATTGTGAATGGTTTCTGTGTATAGCTGTTCAAGCACCAGCACAATTCCTGAATATCAATAAAAATGGTAAGTATACTGTAAAGTACTAGAAAAAATTCATAATAGATTAGCATAAATGTAGTGGTAATTGATTTTAGATTGGATGTCCGAAGTGTGATCTGCAGCCTGCTAAGGATTTAGTGGTACTTAGGAGATCATCCCAGTGGGCACAATGGTCTTTGGCTGTGTAATTCTCATGGTCCCTATGACAGGCTGAAAATCTTATGCTACGGCCACATGAGATGGATGCACCTTACAACTGGGCAACACGGTATTCTGGTGGAACGGTTTAAAAAAATCAGCTGTTGCTGCTGAGAACAATAAAAATGACACAACTTGAGCTTCCATCAGTATTTTGGAGCTATAAGAGGTAATTGTTTGGAAAATTGGCCAGATTTAAAATTTCAGAAGCCATGAGCTATGCTGCAAGTCCTGCTTTACAAATTCTATTATGGATACAGGGGGAATTAATTTATTTCTGCCAGCTGAGAGCTTTGTGTTCCTTACACGATCAGTTATTTATCACCTAATTTCATTGCCACAGCCCAGTTCGTTGCACTGCAGCCTTCAGCAACGTTTTATGGATTTTTATTTCTTTTAAACATACACGCTGATCAGAAGAAATTTGTTTCTTATCATTAACTCCTAGGGATTTTCCTTCTCAAGGCAGTGAAGCTAGACAGTTGTCTCCAGGTGACCTTTCTTGAAGCAATGAGGGGATTCATTGATCAGAGAGGTCAAACTGAGTTAAGCACTTCGATTCATTCTTCTCCCTTGAAAATGACAGCTCATCAATTGCAGCGGAATGCAAATCCAAATGAATATGCTCTCATACTTGTAACGCTTGTTTCATTTAATGCTTAGGTCTCTTTGATGGAAATGTCAAAAGGAGAAATGTTTACATTCTCAGTGGTCATCATATGCCGCTTCTTGCTCTTTCTGTTGTCAACAGCCATGTAACCAGGGGGTAGACAGTGCTGTTAGTGACTTCTGCCTCATAATTACATTTAATGGTCTGATTAAAAAGAA
Organism: Upupa epops; assembly: GCA_013397515.1. NCBI lineage: Eukaryota > Metazoa > Chordata > Aves > Bucerotiformes > Upupidae > Upupa > Upupa epops. The sequence continues at coordinate 475,968 of VZRI01006118.1, forward strand.
TGCTGTTTTTAATCTGTGCAGCCCTTGTGCTTCCAGGCTGAGAAGGGCTGAGAAATGCAGAACTGAATGAGGAAAGCACCAATGAATAGGCACATGTAGATGTAGGGGTTTGATTGTTTTCTCAAAGTTTACGGATATTTCTTTGGTAGGATTTTTTCATTAGACTACAAGGTTTGATGCAGGGGTATCATTTTGCTCCGAGCTGTGATTTCTGTTGGCCTGACACATCTTGACAAGGTACCTGGAAAGCTCTAGTGTCTTTTTTAATGTGCCTGAGGGATCCATCCAGCTTGAGAAGTGAGCCTGTGTCAATCTCAGGAAGTCTAGGAAGACTAAGTGCAAGGCTCCAACCTGGGTTGGGGTAGATTTAGACTAGATATATGGAAGATATTTTTTAACAATGAGGAAAATGTTGCCCAGAGAGGTGGTGGATATTCCATCCCTGGAAACATCCCAGGTCAAGTGGGACAGAGCTCTGAGCAACTTTTTCTACTTAGAGATGTCCATGCTCATTGCAAAGGGTTTGGACTAGATGACCTTTAAATGTCTCTTCCAACACAAACTATCCTGTGGGGGGTTGTAATGAAAACGAGGCCTTAGCCTTTATACTTCATTGCCTGTTTTTCCTTGTGTCTTTTTCTAGGTAACGTGCCTGTCATAAGCTGGCTGGAGTATCCTATGATTCTCTGATTCCTGATTTGGTTTGATCTGTACTGATTTGTTTGATTCTGCCTTCAAACTCTTATTGTTGCCTTTCTTCCTCAGCCCTTTCTGTACAGATGTAGGCAAATGGAGTTGCAGAAACCAGGCTTTCCTGGTGAAACTCTGCTGCTGGTGAGAGTAGAAGCTGTTTCCCTTTCACTTTTTTTGTTTTATTTCTGGGAACAAGGAAGAATATTGGAGTTGAAGCTATCCCATTCCTCTTTTACCTGATGTGCCTGGCATTACAGGAAGTAGAATACTCCAGAGTTGGACTCTTCAATAGGTACAGTGTCTGGCTGCATCAGGAGAAGTGTGGCCAGCAGGTCGAGGGAGGAGATTCTCCNCCCCCTTGCAGGACCTCCAAGACTTCACGTTCATTAGTGTCATTCTGATACAGAGAACCCCTTGCAGTCAGTCACGCTGAAGAATGACTGACTACACAGAGGTTACTAACTGGATACTTCAGTATGAACTTTGTTTTCTGCTTTGCTACCAATGTGCTTCGAATCTGGGCAACCTGCGGATGATCTGCATCTCAGATGCTTCATTTTTAGTTGTGCAAGATGCTTCCCGTTCCCAGGGAACGTGAAAAATATTATTTAAAACTTTCACCTAAAATGAGGGACTTGGGGTGCTTGTGGATNCACAAACGCCAGATCCCGAGCTGAAAGTTACTCTCTTCCACCAGATGGAGCTAAACTACAGCTTAAGAGGTCGGTGGCCCCTCACAAGTGCCTCTCGCCTCCTTGCCCGAGTCGAGCAATGCCCGTACTCCAGCTGGTGTGTGCAAATAGGGCGGGCAGTCACACAGAAAAGATGCGGCTCTTCACGCTTTAGTAAACCTTTGGAAAGCACGAAGCACGGGATGTGAATCTGCAGAGGAAGCTTTTCCTTCCCTTGCCTTGTGGTCTGGGTGGTGAGCTGTGTTGGTAGGTATCAAAACAGAGAGCAGTGAAGGATTTCCACCCTCTGGGTTAGTGTTTACACAGCAAGCGGTAAATATTCAAAGGCTGGAGGTATTCTTGTGTTCCTTGGGACTCATTCATTTACATTTTATAAAGGAAAATGCATTAAACGCTAGAATCTATGACTAAAAGGCTCAGGGCAGGCTGTTCTGGTGAGAGATGCCCTGGCCTGTGGCAGGAGGTGTTGGAACTAGATGATCTCTGAGGTCCCTTCTAACTTAAACTGTTCTGTGAGTCTATAACCATCCTGTGATTTGGTATGAAAAATTGTGTCTCTGAGAAATGATTTCTATGCCCTCCATGCTCCTTTCCTGTGTGTCTGGAACACTGTTAGTTGCTATTAATTTTTAATATGTTTTATTTACAAGAGAAAATAACACACATATACAATTGATCTCATTTCCATGAGGTTTATATTGCGAATGATAGTACACAAAGGGGATATAAAAATGCATCGCTTTATTGTCCAGGCTTGTACTCTAGAGATTAATTTTTTCTGATGGTTCATTTCAAGATTATTACTCATTCAAATGGCCTTCTGAGACAAGATCCCTTCTGTGTTAAAGATAAGTAACGTGAAAATATATATATGTATGAAACCCATGAATGATTGCGACTTCATCATTCCCATGCAGACCTATCACATGAATGAGTTCTTGTTGCAAGAGATTTACAGCATGGTGTCACGAAGTATGCAAGCTCCTATGACTGATGCAGGGTAACCATCAAATCTTCTTTCAAGACCGGAGTATTTTTAGCCTGTAGCAAATCCATGCTACTGATTTTAAGATCATCCAGTCCAACCTAAAACCAACCAAGTAAACCTAATATCTGACATCTA
>VZRI01006118.1:478505-509083 GCA_013397515.1 Upupa epops
GGTATCAAAACAGAGAGCAGGGAAGGATTTCCGCCCTCTGGGTTAGTGTTTACACAGCAAGCGGTAAATATTCAAAGGCTGGAGGTATTCTTGTGTTCCTTGGGACTCATTCATTTACATTTTATAAAGGAAAATGCATTAAACGCTAGAATCTATGACTAAAAGGCTCAGGGCAGCCTGTTCTGGTGAGAGATGCCCTGGCCTGTGGCAGGAGGTGTTGGAACTAGATGATCTCTGAGGTCCCTTCTAACTTAAACTGTTCTGTGAGTCTATAACCATCCTGTGATTTGGTATGAAAAATTGTGTCTCTGAGAAATGATTTCTATGCCCTCCATGCTCCTTTCCTGTGTGTCTGGAACACTGTTAGTTGCTATTAATTTTTAATATGTTTTATTTACAAGAGAAAATAACACACATATACAATTGATCTCATTTCCATGAGGTTTATATTGCGAATGATAGTACACAAAGGGGATATAAAAATGCATCGCTTTATTGTCCAGGCTTGTACTCTAGAGATTAATTTTTTCTGATGGTTCATTTCAAGATTATTACTCATTCAAATGGCCTTCTGAGACAAGATCCCTTCTGTGTTAAAGATAAGTAACGTGAAAATATATATATGTATGAAACCCATGAATGATTGCGACTTCATCATTCCCATGCAGACCTATCACATGAATGAGTTCTTGTTGCAAGAGATTTACAGCATGGTGTCACGAAGTATGCAAGCTCCTATGACTGATGCAGGGTAACCATCAAATCTTCTTTCAAGACCGGAGTATTTTTAGCCTGTAGCAAATCCATGCTACTGATTTTAAGATCATCCAGTCCAACCTAAAACCAACCAAGTAANCTGAGCCTCCGCTTTCCCAGGCTAAACAGACCCAGCTCCATCAGCCCCCCCCCATAAGGCTGACCTTCCAGCCCCTTTACCATTCTAGTTGTTCTTCTCTGGACTCGTTCCAGCACCTTGACATCCTTCTTAAACTGAGGGGCCCAGAACTGAACACAGTACTCTGTAGTGAGCAGGCACATGTGATGATGCACTGGCTGTTCTTCAACAAATCTCTACCAGCAACTATTTATGAATTTTGCAAAACTGTAAGAGAACTCCATTATGTGTTTGGAGCCTCTGTTCTCTGAATTAGCAAAGGTGACAGAGCTACTTAATGCACGAAGAATGACCTAGGGGAAACAAAAGAAAATTAATCTGCAGCACAGATGATATTCATTATGGTTAGCATATTAAAAAGTCTCTGCAGTCACATGAAAAGAGAGTGGTCTGGGAACCCCTGCAGGACAGTACATCGACAACTTGTCAGTGCATCTTCTGATATTTAGGGTTTATACCTGATTATACTTTACTGGGGACAAGGACTCTCTCTTTTGGAGAAGGCTTCATGCTCAGTGATCCTTTTATAGAAAAGCAGCATTCCACACATTAGAGGTCTGTAAACTCCATTTCAATTAGAATATTCAAAAGGAAATTCCTCCATTCCTAAAAGTGTCTATTTTTTCCCATTTCCTATGAGGTGGTTGCTTTTTCATATCTCTGCATATGTGTTTTGTTGGGTTTTTTCCCTCTTAAGGGTACATAGAAAAGATCACTAGGTGCTGTTCAAAAGCGGAAAGACCTGTTCTCAAAAATGCTTTTGCTCAGCCACTAAAGCTGTGAAATTTATTCCTGAAGTGGTGCTGTGGTGCTGTTCTTATTCATCCAGAACCTGCATTAGTCCAAATGCTGGCACCGTCCTCGTGTGGTTGGGCACGGGTATATTTTACTCCTTTCTGAGTATTGTACAGTATTCAATTAATATTTATAATTAAGGTTTAAGTCAATTTCCTGAGTGTGTGTCTCTTCCTTTGAAATGAAAATTGTCGCTGTTCTCTACATATTAGCAGACATCTGATTATGCTAATAACAATGCCTCGACATGAGGCATTAGAGGAGTATCTTCAAGTAATTCTGCTCATTTCTAAGTGTCAGGCTAAGGAACCACAAATGTCAATTTAATGGCCTTAGTTCTGCATCACAGCACCTTCACTCTGCCCCACAATAAGTATAGAGAATAACTTTACAATAGCGCGTGTGAGAGATGCTTGTCCTTTTGCTGTTCCTGTAGCTCAACTAATCTGTACATTTTGGTCTAGACAAGAGACGTAATCAATCTTCTTAGAGTCTCTCACTTGCCATGAAAAAATACAATCCCCCTCTGTTATGGTCTCCTTATGTGCTGAAGTTACAAGAGCAACTGGCAGTTTCATGTCAATTTTCATCTCCCACTATAATGTTCTGCATTTCACAGAGGAAATGAGAAATCCCCAAGGTGGTGAGTGTCCTCTTCCTTCAGATGATGGATGGAAGGTGTCAGTGCTGACAGGAACTGCAGGAACTGAAGCAAATGTCATTCCCTGAATATATGGAGATGGAGGAGTATCTGGACCAATAACTCTTAGCAAGGACAACAGAAAGCAGCTGTGTCTTCCCACGCAGGAGGATTAATTTCAGGTAGCTAATGAAGGCTAAGAACATTATTTTAATCTGTCCTTTTCCAAAGATTATTCTACTGTGTGAAAAGAAAAAATGTTTTCTTCCCGTGTTTACTGCATACAATAGATCTCTATCTAATCTCTGTGAATTCTGAATTAAATCAGCTTTGTGCACATAGCTAGCAACAGATGGAATACTCTTGTGACTCCCTTTCCCTCATGGAGCAGCACAAAAGCAACAACTGCAGGAGTACTGTGATGTCCTTAAGGTAATTGATTTGAAACTAACTTCAGAAACTAGTCACTTCCAAACAAACCATGTCTAGTATGAGATGTGTCTATCAGTTAGGGATCTTTACTAATGAAGTCTTCATGCATACCATGCTCAAAGCACGCTGTAAAATATATACTACAGAACTAGTTCAGTTAAGGAGGAAAATGTTTCCATCTGCCAGGTTACAGATAGCTGTAATGTCAGAAGATTAACCTATGGGTGGCTAAGAGCCTAATAAACCCTATGTGTTGTCTTGTAATGAAAAGAAAATGTCTAGGCAAACTGAGAAGTTAGCAAAGGTGCTAAACCTTGCCGAGTACTATCTGAGATGTATGTAATACATTGCTGTCTCCAAGCAGTTATATTTTTCAACATTTCATGCAGACTTTTTTTCTGTACTCATCAACTCTTCTAAAATGATCTTGGCACAAACCAAGATTGTTTCTGTCAATACTGTTAATATTTGCGGTGAATAGGGCATAGGCAGGGAGAGACACAACTGCACTGTTCATTTCCTACGTGTGTGGGCTATATATTATGGTCCACAGGAAATCCTGTTCTCCTAATTAGTGAATAATTTATAGGCAGTGTTGGGTAATGGCATGTTTGCAGTGTTAATCCATACGCTCTTAAGGGATAGACCAATTATTATTCTCTAAAATAGATGTTGTCCATTATGACTGTGTGCTCTGGATATTGATCGTGTGAGAGAGCAGGCTCTCTCCGCACCTATGGGGTCAGCAGGGGTTACCACTGTGATTCTCCACATCACACTGACACTACTGCTTTCAGGCATGAAAAAGCAAATGCCACTCAAGTACTTTTTCCTTGCTAGCCTGCAGTAGATAAATCCACAAAGAAAAAGTCTATTAGTAAGAGCTCTTTATTCCCACCCCCCTTGAAACTTTATCCTGTGTTTTTTTAGCAGGCTATAATCCTGAAATGAGAACAGGAATACAAGATTTAAACAACTGGCTTCTTTCTATCAACTACATCTTTGTGCTTGGTACGGCAGAAGATAAGAAAATATATTTTTGTAAAGTAATCAACCCAATCACAGCTCTGGGCAGGAGCTCTAGGGAAGAAAACAGCTAGAACAAGAACCTTTCACAGGTGGCCTTCTCTCTCACCTTACCCATGTGAGTAGTCATTGTCTGCTTATTCCTTTCTAAGCCTGTTGAGTGAGAAAAATCCAGAAGGTTACCAGAGGCTTTTTTCTAGGAGATCTCTGCTGGTTTTTACTCTTTGTGTTCTGACAGAGTACATTTATCAGAGTACACTGATGTTTTGTATTGATACAACAAATCACCACATAACTTCAGGGTTTTGGTTAAAAATAGAGAGAGATTAATTAGATGAACAGACAACAGACTCTGTCAGGTTCTTTCTCAAGTGACCATTGTGGTGTACTGAGCACACTCCAATGTTAGGGAAATCGAGGGTAACTGTTGAACTGTTGTTGGTTTTCAGTTTTCCTTGACTAAAGTCTGGTAGCGCTGTGACTACACCATAACCTTTTATAAACACAATTATTATTTGAGAAATAATATTATAACTTTTCTCAGCAGATCAGTACAAATTTCAGTGATGATTAAATTACGGTTGAACTTAAAATAAACCCCAGATAAGTGGGATAAGGTAGAGCTGTATAGAATACATCCCATGAGCAAAAGCAAAAGCCTGTGTAATGCTTGAAAGTGCAAATGAACGCAAATCACAGTCAGAACACAAAGTCCCAGTTATTGTCCAAGTTTTGCAGGTGCTTTTTAAAGCTTGTTCTTTTAAAGTCTCAAAGTTTTCCATCCTTTGACATACTACAGTTGATGATCATGTTGCTGTGCTGCATTATGAAGACCTGTGACCCCGTAGAGTGGGTTTAGTTTTGTATTCCATATTTCTCTCATGAATGTCCCTCAACCGCTTATTTGACTTTTTTCCCCCCCAAACTCTGCAGAAATCAAATATCTGCAAAATAATTTCCCAGACAAGCATTGTGAATTCACTCAGTTATAATCTGGTCAAGCTGGTGCTCAGAAAGAATCACCTAGACAACTCAGAAGCAGTTCCTATTCTTGATCCTATCATTAAAAATCTGCCAATGTTGTGTGTGATTCCTGCTTACTCTGACACTACAGTGGTTCAGAAATATCCGGAACCAATTATGAAGACAAAGCCATAGCTTCCTATATCTTTAGGTTTCCCACATATGATGTAGCTACATTTTCCCAGAAATGTGGGTGAAATTGATTTAATGACACAATGTGGTAAATGAGAAATGGGGTTTTGAGTTAGATCACATGTGATGAATTCTGGAACAGGAATGGTTGGGGTTCATTTTGAAAAAACTCTCTAACAGCATAGAATTCATAGGCCTGCACTTGCCATCAGGATGCTGCTGCTTCTGTGTATGTGGGAGTCTGAGAGACCTTCTATTCATGAATCATAGAATCATTAGGGATCAGAAGGGACCTTAAAAGATCATCCAGTCCAATTCCCCTGCCACAGTAGGATCACCCAGACCAAATTGCACAGGAACACATCCAGGTGGGTCTGGAACATCTCCAGAGAAGGAGACTCCACAACCTCCCTGGGCAGCCTGTTCCAGTGCTCTGTTAAGATGAATCGAATACAGCATTAATTTGCAAGGTATGGTCTTGCTCACTGAGCATTGCAGCCTCTACAATCCATGGGTTAAGAGTAAGGTTTGTACATTTTTTTGTTTTTAATCTGTAGTTTTATCTCTTATTGCTCTAGATTTCTTCAGGTTAAAATAAAAAGCACTGGGAACATCTACAAGATAAGAATGGCACTTGATTTACTGAATGAACAATCATAGTGGAACCTACAAAGAGTGAGGATTTTATGGGTATTTTTTCTGCTTTAATAGCTTTTATGTGAAATGAAAGACCATCTTTTCATGAAGCCTCAGCTTCATAAGTCAAAAACCCGCTGATTATCATAAGTTCTCATGGATTTGCTTTCTGAGGTTGCTTTAGAGATGACAAAAGCACTGATGCAGTCCATCTCCTGAGAACTGGAAATGTGTAGCATTTTTTTCCTTCAGTTATTCCTACATCTGAGTAGGTAGCACTTTTAGTTCAACATAGGAACAGCTTTCTAAAAGCACACGTGCACACCAGCATGTGTTAGGGAGAGTCTAGCTGTGAATTCCAGCTATAAAAAATTGGAAATGACAGGCCAACACTTATCCCGTGTTCACTACATGTGGAGGATGTGCAAAGTTTGCTTAAGAGTATGGCAGTCCTGATAACCTCCGAGGTAGTACAGATTTATAACCTTGTTCAGGGAAAAGAAACTGCTGGGCTTTTTCAATTCAGTGTGTAAATTCTTACTTTCAGCTTCTGTTTTAACTCTGTTTTCCTCATGATATTGAGAGATGTTCACCATGTTATATTAATACTAGGTTCTTGCTACCGCTGACTCCCGGGTAAGGTATATTTCACAATTGCATGAGATATATGACTCCACTGTCTTCTTTTGAATCTGTAAAAGACACAAACTTATCCTTCAGCCTTTAAATAATATCACAACGTCGTTTAACAGCCAGAATTACACAGTGATAAGAGACCGTTGACATGAGCTCCAAAGTCGTAGCTGCACCAAAACTGGATCTGAGAAGAACTATTTCAACTGCTCAATGGTTACGGGACTCCCACTTGCCATCCTGGTGGTTACAACACGTTTTCAAAATCATTTTGGTCCACGTTTCACAGGGTAACAGATTTCAAATGTTCCTTTTCTGCAGAAAGAAAGAAATCAGCTTGAGAGCTGTACTTTTCTGACAAAGCTGTTAATGGCTGCCCAGGGGGGTTGTGGAGTCTCCTTCTCTGGAGACATTCCAGCCCCGCCTGGCTGTGTTCCTGTGCCACTGGGTCTGGGTGATCCTGCTGTGGCAGGGGGATTGGACTGGATGATCTTTTGAAGTCCCTGCCCATCCCTAAGGGTTCTGTGATTCTCTGTTTTGCCCTTGGAAGGCTCAGCAGGGGGTGCTCTGCCAACAGCCACTGGAGCTGAAGGCTCTCTGTTGAAAGGGGGTTCCACCTCAGGATAAATATTTGCTAGGGGAAGTGTTTGTTTTACTTAAAGTAACGTTTTCTTAGAAAAGCACTGTAAGGCATGCAGTTTTGTGATTTCCTGTGTTAGAACTGAATTGTAAATATTTGTCTTCATAGTTGAGATCACAAGGCTTGTGCACACTGTGCTCATTCAAAACACAACTGTGGAAAGACAATTTTTTGACGATGATTTCTGTTTGAACGCCCAGTGAAAGCCATGGAAAAACCTGTAGTAAGAATTTGTATCATTCAGGCTGAAGAAAAACTGCTCCATTAAAGGGAGGAAAAACTGCTTTGGTATAGGAAACAAGACAAATAGGAGGTAGAGTGGCAAATAACTTGAGAATTTGAATACCAGTTATCTTCAGAGGAATAAATGGATGGTGCTGGAACCCAGGTTGCCTCTTGTTCTGCTGTAGAAGAGCCAAATACAGTATGAATGTCCTTGATGCCGTTCAGAATGATATAGATTGCATGTAATCCTGTTTTCATGTTAACATATGAATGTGTCCATTTTCCACACCTTTCAGAAGCTCAGTCTCATCTCACCTCACTTACCAGAACTTTTTCAGACCTCAGTACTCCAGGCAAGGTTACATGGAAGCGGTTCCCTGACAGAAGGCAGACCTGGTGGCATTACTTACGGCAAAACCCCTAAATGTCAATTCCACCTTGGTTTGTTCTGAAGATAATTCTACAGTCCAAGTCCCAGTCAAAGAAGGGAGGCTTGTGGTTTCAGCTGCAGTATCAGGGTTATGAACAGAGGTCCTGTCTAGTGAGGAGTCCAATTACAAATAGTGACCCAAATAAGAAGTGTTTTCATGCTGCTATTTTGGGTGTGATGTTTAATAATTGCATTTCTGTCTGCTGAGATAGAAGAAAAGGTATACGTTATGTTGTTGAGAAGCAAAGCACCAAAAGGAGTGAACTGAGTCACAGCTGGAGTTGCTTCTCCTCTAGGTGAAACTGCAACATCTAAAGAGCAAGAAAACACTGCATTTTCCAACAAGCATGTGTTTATCAAAGAATTGAGGTGATGGAGATTTTCTCTGTAAACTTCTCATAGGCAAAGCTAGAAAACCAGTCTGCCCAATGTGTGTGTACTTCACTTGCACAGCTGCATGGGTATCATTTACCTTGTTTTCAGGGTTAAGGTCCTCTGAATAATTTTCCATCTGCTGTCTCTTTACACATGTGTCTTAACACCAGACAGATGTCTGGGGAAGGTATTCCAGCAAATCAGTTTTCAGTCCAATCAGTTGTAATTTTTTCTGTTAACCTAGAGTGCTGAGGACAATGATTTGTGATTAAAACATGGGTTTTTATTCTTTTAATTATTTTCTGAAGCTATTGTAGACCATGTTTATGTCTACACTAGTGAGATGGAGCAAGCTGATACAGATTCTGTGGTTTATCTGTGCATCTATGCAGGAAGAGGTGATTCTGGTCCTAGACTCCTGCAGAAATCTGATGTACCAGCAATATTTCAGACTGTAAGTCTCAAAAAGAATTTGCTTTGTTGTATGTATATAACACTATAGTTACATTTATGTGCTATGTTATATAGTGTATTAGGTAGTACAGCTAAGTAATATTCACTGAGCTTAACAGGTTCCCTATAAAAAAAAGGTCTCAGAGATTTAGAAACATAGTTTTTTAAGAGCTAAGGAAAATAATAATAAAATACTTAAAAAAATTAATAATTTAAAAATAATAACATAATAATAAGGAATAGCTAGAATGTGTGCAAACTCAGGTAGGAAAAGGGGAAGAAAAATTATATGAAGAACCTTCCCAGTGATGATGATAAGGGCTGCCTGTGAATCTAAACCATATTCTTTCAAGGTGTAGTGGGTGTAGCCTAATGCGCAGAATTCATTCAGTGATCTCAGATCTTAATTAGGACTGTTTGCTCTATATTTCTCTTTAATGTATAATGCTGTGATTAGTGCAGGGCAGATTTAAATTAATATTTCTTTCAATTACCTCTGATCTGCTCCATAAGTAAAATATACATAATCCTGATTTTCTGCAGCAGTGTGTAGTTGAATTTCAGGACTGCTGAATTTAATCTTAGCTCTTCCACTAGCCTTCTTATGACCTTCTGGTAAGCCTTTTTCTTCCTTTTAGAGCTATTGAGAATTAACACGTGTATGTCTAATAAATGGCATTAAGCCATTAGTGGAGTACTTAATTGCAAAATAAAAAGTATCTGAAATGCTAAGGATAAAAAATAACGCACTGGGAAATGTCAGAGGTATTTATGTTATTTAAAAATAAATATTTTCTAGCATTACTAATGCTCTCGATATAAAATTCTATTCCAATTGAAATTCAGAATTTAAGTGGCATTTTCAAGGGGAATTATTCCAACCAGATTGATAGTAAATTCAGCACACTGTTTATACATGGGCTAAGGGCCGTGGCTCAAAGTGCACTTTGCGTGCTGATTTGAACAAGTTCATTGAATTCCTGCCTTAGATACTGTACATGGTATTGAGCTAATCAGTAAAACTTTTCAGAATGCTTCTCTTTTGCTGCATAACCACTTCGGTTTTTCTGAGCCATAGCAGTACTGAGCTGTCTTCAAAGACAATTCTGCTCTGGACATAGTAGGCTCTTTGAAATGCTAAATATGCCGATAAATTACCCTCTCTGTTTCTCAGTTGAGCACCCAAACTACTTAGCATCTTGAAGGCTTTTGGCAATAATCTCTCTACTTTATAGGTAAAAGCAATATTATGCAGATAACCCTTTGAAAAATAGATTTCAGCGTTTGCAGAAAACTGGGGTACTGTGGAGAAAGTGCAAAAGTGAAGTCACTGGGGAAATCAGTTCTGCTTCATGGAGCTGTTTGGGTGCTTGTGGTAAAATAATGCTCAGTCATCAAACTAATGAAGATAAAAAGAAGTATTAAAAAGCTGCAGCCATGCCTGTGCACAGTTTGAAGCAGGGAATGTTCAGGAAGAAGAGCTTGTGATCATATATGTATGATCTATGGGTAATATGGGTATATATATATATATATTATAGTGTATGTATATATAGCATAAATATGTGCACAAAGGAGAGTTACAGTCACGCAGTCAGTCTCAGTTCTGCCATTTGTTAAGGAGCAAGAATTTAACAGATAGGAATTTTCCAATGTACTTGTTTCCTTCATTTGCCTTTCACTAAGAAGTGTGACCTGGACTGTTACAAAGGCTAAGTCTGGTCTTTTCACTGTGACAGAATATCATCAGCCTGGACCATTCACCTGGTGAACTTCATGCTGCTCTGAAAACAAACTCTGCCAGCTGTAAACTCAAGCCTAAAGAAATAACAAGGGGAAAGTGGTAATTCACGTTTTGGAATAAAATGTGAATAGAGGAGGTGAAACTGAAAATGAGAAAAGGATGAGAAAAATCTGTATTTCAAATATATCAGCAAAAGAAATAATAGCTTCAACTTGTTTATACCTAGAGAATAGTAATTGTAAATGGTGCTGCATAGGAACAACAGTGAAAGGGCTTGTCCAGTGTTTTGGCCAGTGGCTGAAAAACAATTGATTTGGGGTTATTACTTGCTGTCTGGTTTTAGTTGCTTTCTCATTTATCCTGACTTGTGTCCACAAGGCAGCTAACTTTTCAGACGCTTTGAATACAGTCCAGCCATCATTCAAAACAAGGAAAATCTTTGCATATTGTGGCAGTTAATCAGACTTTAAAATACTTCAGCTTCCAGAATGTCTTGGTGGTAAATCGTGGAGCACAATCTCCTGTTTCCTAAGTCAATGCTTTTGAGCTGTCTCCCTTGAAAAGCTGCAGAAGGTGCTGTTGCACTGTGAGGCTACAGCCAAGTCCCAGTGCTGGTACTGTGATAAAGTCATTGTAAGGGAAGCTGACAATATATTTGTAATTGTGAAAGGTAGTTTTTACAACAGTATTCTTCAATTATTTGAATAGGTACCACTAACAGTGTTGTGCCAATCAGTGTACTGAATGAGTTTTCCAGGGAAAGATGAATTTGGATTATTTTACAGTTTCATAAAGTCAAAATACAGTGTGCCAGATGATATTTGTTGAGCTGTAGGGTCCATAGCAAAGAAATCATAGAATCATTTAGGTCAGTAAAGACCATTAAGATCATTGAGCCCGACCATTAACCCAACTCTATCAATTCCGCCTCTAAACTGTGTCCCTAAGTTCCAGATCTGCACAACTTTTAAACACACTCATATTGTGGGTGGTCTACTGGCTTGTATAGTGCAGCTTTAACACACAGGGATCAGTACTATAAATGGTACATGCCTATTCAAGAAGGAAAGATTAGAAAGCACACAACGTTTTGGAATCCAGTGTATTTCTAAATGGGAAATCAAGAGCTTTACCATTCAGAGGTGGCATTCACTCTCTTTATGAACAGCAGTGTTGCTAGAGACTCAAATGTGGCAGCCAAAAGCCAGAACTGTTTTCTGATTATTCCATTTAAATTATTAATTAAACATCTTCATAGTAAATTGATAAACACTGCATTTTGTGTGCTTAGAAAAATAGTACACTAATCCCACATTCAGAGTTTGTGGTTTGCAGCCCATGCTATGGTATGTACATCACTCAAGTGAACTGAAGGAAGTGTAGAGGAACAATGTGACTGCCACAAGGCACTACAATCAATAATATTTAATATGTGTAATATGTTTTGCTATTGTGCCTGGAGTTTCCTTAACATAGCCTTGAGCAGCGTCCTGAAACTGTTGGTGTCACATCTCCAACACCAGGAAGATGCTCACCTTGATAAAACTCTGAGACCTTTCTTCTAGTCAGTAATACAGACTTATTGGCAGTGTAAGAATGAAGATTCTCTGGAGTCGAGTTGGATGCAAACCAGCTGTGATTGCTAGATGTAGTTGCCACCTTTCTAAAAACAATGGAGGTTCTGCAGAGAAATCAGGCCAGCTGCCTGCCTCAACCATGGAGAATCACCCATCAACCATTCCTCAACCAGGAAACACAGAAAAAGGGTTAAAATAAGTTAGTGCTGGGGGTCAGAGGTGGCTTCCATGATGGTCAAAATCTAGAGCTGAAACACTGTGGAAAGAAGCTTTAGGTCTTCATAAATCTTTCAAATTTATTAATCTTCAGCCTCCCAGCTTTATTTTGCATTGCTATTTTATGATCCAGAGTATGAGCCAAGTATTGCATTGTTTTCTCATTTAGCAGAGGCAACATCATTTTAACTGACTTAAAAATCTGCTCCCTGTTTCTGAACATCCAGCAGCTCTCAGTGGATTTCAGTGATTTTTGTTAGTCAGAGTATTTGTTAGTCAGACCGATTCTTTTTGACACTTAGGATTGCAGATACCCGTGAGCTCAGATTTTAGCAGAAGCAGTGTAATCGTTTCATACCAAGACAACATTTATTTCTTAGGGAGCTGTTCTTTCATCAGTTGGACTGCTAGTGTTTTCAAGACAAAAACTAGCAACTCTCAAAAGTTGCTCTGGACTATAGGAGTAGTTCAGGGTGTTCCTGGGAAGTCCATATGAGTGGACCCAGTAAACAGAAACTGATGCCTCAGCAGCACATGGGGTTTGGTGTTTATTGTTTTGGTTATGGATTCGGGTTTGGAGTTTTCTACCAAGCAGGAAGAAAGTAGAGGAGTTGGTAATCCATATCCTGAATGAAAAGGTTTCAAAGTTATTTGAGGTCTGGAGTAACATGACTAAGAAACCAAAACAATGTTCTCCTTAATTTGTGCTTCTTCACACTCGTCTATGTGTCCTCAGTTTGTAGGAGAAATAGGAAAGAGCAGTGTTTGGCTCCATCTTTGTTTTCAATACTGAATTTTAGGAAAGAGTGCAATAAATAAATACAAATTCTATTTTACACTCAATCCATAGTGCTGAAACAGATGTTCTGTGCCACCTTCTGCTTAGCTCTACAAACAAGTACAGTTATCCGCATGATTTCCTTAACCTGACACAAGTATATTTGACACACAGCTGTTAAATTAGCACATGCAAAACTCTTTGTTGGGTAAAGAATTCCCACTTTTAACATCTGTTAATACTAAAACGTAGACCCTTTGTATTCAGTATGAAAACAAGATGTGGATCTTTCACTTATATTGTGATATGATAGAGAAAAAATGTTTCCCACATGATTCCTTATTTTCTGATTCTCAGGTGGATTCTGTTTATGTCCCAAGGAGTAATTCATGCAGAAATTGAGCCGTACCCTCAGGGTAAGGTTTCTCTTTATGGAAGGTCTCTCTTCATGGAAGTAAGAACAGTAATTTGTAACTTCTTCATCTGGAGAAATCTGGGCTGAATTTACACTTTGAATGTCAGAGTTGACTGTTTTGTGGTTTCTCATGTTGTTTCTGAGAGAATACACTTTGCATGATGGATATGGGTGCTAGTAAGAAACTAATGAGGGAATGACTGAGAAGGAAAGTTTTCTTGTATTGGCTAAAGTCCCAAGTGTTTTTTCATTTATTCTTTCAACATTTTTACTTAATTTTATAGGACAGATTCTTTATTAACTGCTTTTTTCCCCCCAAATAAATCAACAGCTGAAAGTGTAAGGAGCAATGGGTGAGTGCTTCTGTGTTGCTGTTTCAGAACTAGTTGTTTTATACGTTGGTTGCCGTTTGTATTTTTAATTACAGCACACAATTTGAATGTTTGACAAGAAGTGACTGCCTTATGCTGCCGTTTGTCTTTGCATATTGTCTTTATAATGTTTTCTCTCTAATCAACATGTTGTATTTTTCTAGTATTTATTGGTGTTCTACCTTAATTTCAATTTTTATAGTTAACATTTTAAACCGTGAGTCTGGGCTATAGGTTTGTTCTCGCCATTAGGTTTTCATTTCCCGTTTTACCTGTGATTGATTGTATATTTGTTCAGCTTGACTTTTCTGTCCTCACAAGCGGCGCAGATGAAATTGCATTTCTTAGTAACACGGAGCATTTTCTCCTTTATGGGAAGTACTTAATGCTGTCGGATGAACAATAATTCAGAAGCTGTTAGGAGAAAGTTAGAAAATCTTTGTTATTTCATACATCAGTCCAGCTACCCGTGAAGCCTGAAATGCTTTGTCTTAAATAGTGTTCCTGTGGCAAGCAGTTAATGATAAAATCTGCACCCAGTCAATTGACAAACTATATTCAAATCCCACTCTATTATAAGCTTTATTTGGAGTCACAATTGAATCTTCCCTTCTTCCTTTTTATGTCACCTTCAGAAGACATTAATTTTCATTCTAGATCTCTTTTTTGGTGTCTAAGTCATATTTTCTTTGAAGTAGAACTTTCCAGTTTATTGTATTGTTCCTAATAATCTAGAAAATAAAGGAATATGTCTAGAAAGTCATCTGTGGTAAAGTACCACTTCCTGATGTCTCTGGGGATGAACTTGCTCTCAGAGTGTACCTTTCCTCCACGTCTGCTAAATGGAAGCACCCCCTTGCACACTGGTCTGTAGTCCCTTCTGCTCAACAAGTATTTATCCTCGGGAAGTGTTGCACCTCATCAGAACAAACCCCAGATTTAAGCCAAGAATGATGTGTTTGTATTACTGTTTCCAGTTTTTGCTTGGAAGCCTGCAGGAGTGTGATGAGTGTTTCTGGCATCAAAGAGATTAGAAAGTTTAGGATTCTGCTCTTACGTCCATATTGTTCTTCAAACACAAAGTTCTGCCTGCGTCCAGGAAAAAAAAAAGGAGCCTTAAAGTCAACACAATTTCCCCCAAAACATATTTTTGGGGAACCTGGACAGCTGTATGCAAACTAGTCTACTGATCCTACACTTACCCTTTGGAGACTGCGGTTGAACTGGCTGGAAAGGAGGATCTGGAGACTACTAACTGCATTGATTTGAAACTTCAAAAGAAGAGACAATTGAGAGAATAATAGAGTAGAAAAGGCCATCAAAACCACTTGCTGCCCAATAAATCAGACAATGATCAAGCCCAAAGGGAAATGCATTTAAAAGGAAGACTTTTTTTCTGAATGACTTCTGAATTTTTAGGAGCAGTGGATCATTTGTGTGCACCATTCCTCATAAGCACGTGTAAATTGAATTGTCCTTATTTTCCAGTTAAATGATCTGAAGGACCATTTAAGGAATCAGTATTACATTCTTTGAAAGCAGAAGCAGCTCACTTTTTTTGGTAAATGAGCTCTTCTAAGGGACAAGAATCCCAAGCCTTATGCTTTGTTTTCATCCTCATTGTATAGAGGCTTTTCACCTTTCTAACTGATGTTGCGTAGACTGTTGCTGTGGTTCTTTTGTCAAGAAATTGGGTCTGTAGAGAGAACTGTGAGGGTTATCATTTTCAAAGGAAAAAAAAGGTGGCTACAAGCTGGAATCTGACAAATTTTAGTGGAGATTAGATGGTTTGCTTCCTCTATAGAATCCTAGAGTGGTTTTGATTGGAAGAGATCTTTCAATATCTAGTTACAGCCCCAATGGCCATATGCTGGGACACCTCCCACTAGACCAGGCTCTGGGAAACCTTTTCCAGTGTCTTAACAGAGTTATTGTAAAAATTTCCTACTTGCTGTCCTATCTAAATCTGCTCTCTTTCATTTCAAACCAATTCCTCACATCCTGTCACTACAGATTGTAATTAAAAGTCTTTGCTTTTCTGTAAGCTCCCTTGAAGTATCAGAAGGCTACGATAAGGTCTCCCTGAAGCTTCCTGTTCTCCACAATCAACAACCCCAACGCAGCCTGGCCTTAGAGAGGAAATGCTCCAGCTCTGTGATCATCTTTGTGACCTCCTTTCACCCTGCTTTAACAGTGTTTGTGTCCCCAGAGCTGGACAGGTGCAGTCTCATCAGAATGTAATACAGGGGGAGAATCACCTTCCTCAACCTGCAGGCCAAGTTTGATTGATCAGACTAAATTAATTAACTGTTGTTGCTTTCAGAATTCACTGCTGTGTATTTAAAAAAACTTTCAGCTTCACTGAGGTCTTTGAGGGCCAAATGAATGAAAGACTGGGCTGGCCCAAAGTAACCCCCTCCCGTCAGACTACAGGTTTAATTCCTGCAGGTGTTACCAGACAGCTACCTGTTAATAAAACTGCAGTGTTCACCGTGGCATTTATTTGCATGATGATGGTAAGCTGCTATTTCACTTGGGGTTTGCTTTAAAAGCTGAATAGTACCTGTAAGTTTAACTTGTATGTATTTATGGTGAGTGGGAAGATTGTTTAGGGTTACTTGGTTGGTTTTAGGTTGGACTGGATGATCTTTAAGGTCTTTTCCAGCCTCATCGTTACTGTGAGACTGTGATTCACCTGGAAGGACTGTGAGAATTCTGAACCTTGAAGGTTAATGAGGATCAAGGTAAGTCGGACAACCACTGTGATTTGAGAGAGGCTACAATGGATACAGTGAAGATGTTTTGGACATTTTCTGTCTCAGAACAGTGTAGGAGCACATGACAAAACTCTATATGTCTGTGTCTAAGTCTCGTGGGGATGTTTTTATCTGACTTGTGGTGGGAGGAGTGAATGAAAATGTCTTGAAGCCTTTCTTTTCCAAATTGAATCAGTTGTTTCATTCCCTGTAGATCTGTAAGTGGTTTTGTTAAATCCTCCCTTTGTGTCTGGCACTGTAGATGGGAGCTCTTGGTTGAAATATAGTTGGGGTCTCTAGCCCTCGGCATTTGTGGCATCTGAAGTGGGACATGTGGGGATGCAGATAAGGACCCACAACACAGTAACACCACTGCTACAGCCACTACACCTGCACAGGATGAATTGAAGTCACTAAGTGGAACTGAACTTTTATAGGCAAAAGTGGCAACGAGAAGGGTGGAGAGCCTGTGATCCCAGCCTGTCAGATGCAGAAACACATTTTTGATCGATGAATTGTTCTCTTTAAAAATAATATTTACATTAATCTGCTTTCAGATATTTAAATAACTTGCAAGCGTTGTGTGGAAGCAGAGATGACATCTTAGTATCAGTATTCTCTAAAATTATTTTCTAAAGACTGTTCTCTTAGTGTCAGGAATTTTCTCCAAAGTCTTTTTTGCTTCCATCCAAGCAAATGGAGCTCTTGTTAGTGGTGTCACATCAACATAAAATGAGAGGAAATTGCACACAATTGACTTCATTCTTCTGTTACCTCTGCCAGCATCACTACCTTTCAGGTGCAGAGCAGCTATGGTCCTGAACTGAACTATGCTCTTATTGGTATCTTTTCAGGAAATCAGTGTGTATCAGTAGTGATTATCAAAGCGTTTTATTTTTCATTAGTAGTATGTTAAAAAAATACTCACATTAGGATGTAATTTATTAGTATTTCTTACTTTACAGAAAGAGACTGGAAGATTACTGTGGTGCCTGGGGATTTGGAAACAGCTGGCACAACAGCAACAGTGTCCCTTTACACCGTGTGAAAAAACAAAGCTGCTGGTTCTGTCATTTCAGGATCTGGAAAACGCTACCTCTTTTCAATTCTGACAGTGGAGATGGATTTAAGGGATAGTATGGCTGTTATAGAAACACGGGGGAATTCAAAACATGTGCGTAATAGCTGTTTTCAAAATGAGAAGAGCAGTATGAAAAGGGACTCAAAGCAAAATGTAAGAATCATTAAGCGTTTCTGAGGGAGAGGTTGAGTTTTATTGTAGTTAATATTTGAACAGGGAAGTGTTTTCAGAACTGCATCAAGCAGACATGCCTCTGTCAGAATATACTTCATACCCATATCTGTTTGATGTGCTACCTTTGACTAGATGCATGGGGGGATGTAGCTCAGCGGGAGAGCGCTTGCTTTGCATGTAAGAGGCCCTGGGTTCAACTCCCAGCATCTCCACTTTCTTTTGGAGTCTCCTTCTCTGGAGACGTTCAAGACCCACGTGGCTATGTTCCTATGCAAATTGGTCTAGATTATCCTGGCAGGGGGATTGGACTGGATGATCTTTCGAGGTCCCTTCTCATCCCTAATGATTCTGTGATTCTATGATTGCTCATTTTCAGGGGTAGAAAAAACTTTCTTTGCCTGTTCATGGAGTTGGTGCAATGAGAGAGTCCTGGCTACAGCTTGTGTTAGGTATCCAGCTTTGCAGGGGTCCACTTTTAATTGTACCATCAGCTTCTGACTTCCATTGAAGCACGGTCATCGGAACTTAGAGAAAGTAAGAACAGGGGGCTACAGTGAAATCAAACCAAGTAAGTTACTCAGGTTAGTTAGACAAGTGATGTCCTGCTTCTCTGAGCACATGGGGAGATTTCCGTCATCTCCACTGAAACCTTTGGGAGGTGCTTCAGAGTATGATGTTCTCTGGGGCTTCTCTGTGTTTCTAGAATGCCTATGATTTCCTTTCATTCCTATAGTCCCTCAAGACTATACCTGTTGGATTGTTAAGTCTCAAATCTATATATTCATGAGATTTTGTGGCTCATCTAGAACTCTATTTTCATGTTGCTTGCATTCCTGTGTACAGCCAGCGTTAACATCATTAACTTTGGCTATGTCTGATAAAGGACTCTAAATTAGGTTAAAAAGTGGTCGACCTCCAGTGTAATGCAGGTGGAATGTAACCAGGCTGTTGCAAGATAGAAGCCAGAGAGTAGTGGTCAGTGGGACACAGTGTAGTTGGAGGCCTGTGGAGTCCTCCAAGGATCGGTACTGAGACCAATCCTCTTCAGTCTGTTCATTAATGACTTGGAAGAGGAATTAGGGNGCATCCTGGGGTGCATCAGAGGGGGGTGGATTAGCAGATCGAGGGAGGTTCTTCTCCCCCTCTACTCTGCACTAGTGAGACAATGTCTGGACTATTGTGTCCAGTTCTAGACCCCTCAGTTCAAGAAGGACACAGTGCTGCTGGATAGTGTCCAGCAAAGAGCAACAAAGATGATGAAGGAAGTAGAACATCTTGCTCACGAAGAAAGGTTGAGGGACCTAGGTCTTCTTAGCTTGGAGAAGAGGAGGCTGAGGCTTGACCACATGAATATCTATAAATATGTGAGTGGTGGGTGTCAGGAGGTTGGACCTAGGCTCTTCTCAAAGTCATCCCATGATAGGACAAGTAGCAATGGGTGGAAGCTGGAACAGAGGAAGTTCCATATAAATATCAGCAGGAACTTCTTCCCAGGGAGCACTGGAACAGGCTGCCCAGGGGGGTTCTGGAGACCCATGTCTGGAGACGTTCCAGACCCATCTGGATATGTTCCTGTGCGACTTGGTCTAAGTGATCCTGCTGTAGCAGGGAGATTGGACTGGATGATCTTTTGAGGCCCCTTCCAATCCCTAGTAATTCTGTGATTACCCTTGGAAGGGCTCCATATCATGGTACTGCAAGAATTTCACTGGAGATAACGTCCAGCTGTGTGATGGAGACACATCTTTTTTCTTATTGAAATCTTGGGTTTTAGAATCTCACAGGCTATTTGTGGGTAAATGGATCCATACTTGGCCTTAGCTACTCATCCCTACCAGATGGGATAGTCAGGGATGAGCAATATGGGAAGAGGAAAGAAAACAACTTTAAATGTGATGGATTTCCCTTTCTGCTCTGTAGTTGTTCTTGTGTGCTCGAAGGCCTTGGTTTTCTGCTTCTGTTAGTCTTTAGGTACAGTTCTGAGGGCATAATTTTTCTATGGAGAGTCATTCCCCCTCCAGTTGAGAACATTCGTCTGCTGTAAGTTACAGCTTTCATCACAGCTGTGATCTGCTTGGTGCTTTTTTCTTTGGTGTTATCACAGTCCCTGAGTATTTCTCAGTATTTCAAGAATACCAGTTTTGCCTGAATTGGTCAAGACGCCCAAGTTTTAATTATATTGTAAAGTATGTTATCCAGAGCCCTATGTTCTGCATCATCCTTCCTTGAAACACTGTGAATTATCTCTTATGAAATGAATTCTTTTCATAAGTATTCTTTTAATGTTTGGTCATGACAGATACTCTCTGTCGTGTCAAAGCAAAGTAAGTAGAATGCTTTAAGCCTGTTATCTTCCTTAAAAGCCAGCTACAATCCCTTAATTTTTATTACTTCAATACAGAATAATTCCATACCTTCAAACACAAGTTCTGCTCTTCTAGTAATAATGAAGTCAGTGAACACACTGACTGGTTCAGTAGATCTGCTTTCAAAATATTGTATTAAAGTCTTACTTAGAGTGGCTGGGAACAGCACTTCCTTAACAAGAATTCTTCCATACTTTGCTTCAAGAATCTGCTTCATTATCACTTCCGCAATCCCCTTCGAGCAGTGTTGGTCCTAACTGATTTCAACACAGTGTCAGGTTTATCAGGAAAAACACAGCACTCTTAATAGTTAAATGTAATGTTATTTGAGATTGTTTAAAGATCTTCACTTGTTATATTTAGTAGTTGGTGGATGTCTTTCAGAGGAAAATAGTTGTTCCACGAGTGCAAGTATGGGGTGTGGAGTACGATTGGTATTTTAGGAGAACTGGAACCTGGAATCCAACTCTAGCATGACTTTTGCTGCATAAAGTCCATTTTTCTGGCTTCTAGAGGTGATGTCATATCCAGTTACACTATTTACACTTTCTTTGTCTGTATAAACAGTCCTTCAAACACTGCAATAGTCTATCAGGGCAGAAAGACTAAGTATTATAGGTAGATGAAAAGCAGGACTCCTTGAAGAGATACTTGATCATAAAACCTAATCTCATGCCAGGACTACAGTGTTAGCAGCAGCCTTTTTCTTCCAGTTCCATTAACTTGTTTGTAAAGGACTGTGTCATCAGGTGCCACCTTTATGCTGTATTTCATCACGGGGAGGCATTGTACTTAGAGGCTTATCTGTCGATTTTCATTTTGACTTCCTCCTGTTTAAGTAAAATTATTGGTTGCTTTAAATAATTGACAGTCTGTCCTTTAGAATCAGCCCGAAGGACTGTAAGAACCTGTCATGTTTCACTGCGTATTTTTCACCCTGTATCCTGAATCCATATTAATTCTTTCATCCGTTGAAACAGAGATCTCTAACACAAAAAGGGAAGCAGTGGGAGAAATCCAAAAGTTATAAAAATAGGCTGAAACCAATCAATTTTCATGCTTTTCCTCCCATTGTTGAAATAAAAAAGCCTGTAGTGAGCACAGTGAGGATTCTTTCCAAGTGGCAAGATTGCAAAATTGACCTCAAGCACTATTGTCACTGGCCGCTCTCCTCATCTCTAGGCTGCCATTGCCTATAAAAATGCCCTTAGCTTGATTCCTGCTATTTTCCATCTGACCCTGTGTGCCATAAACAGGTGTTGTGACACCTATTCAAGTCCAGAAAGAGTTGAATAAAATGTAGACAAACCCAGACTTCAGCTGCATGCACTTAAAACATACCGGTGACTCTAACTCCACTGGAAATTGTCCCATTTCTGTAAAATTTATATGATAGCAACATGTACCTCATTCCTTGCAGAGATAAAAGGGAGAAGTATGCAAAATAATCTCCATCAGCTACAGGCTGTGCCTGAAGCAAAATTAGGCTTGTTCCAAGAAAACAACATAAAAGGATAATAAAGAGCTCACAAACAATCCTGGAGCAAAACACAATGTCATCTTCAAGAAATGACTCAGTGATCGTGGTGCTACTTGCTCAGTAATTCTGCAATACAGATCGTCTATATACATATATATGTTTCCATTTTAAGGTAGTTTCTGGAGAGAACTTAGTTTCAGGTTTAATATTTCAGCCATGTACCTATGAATCTATGTTTATTTTTTTTTTCCCCGGCTGATGAGAGCACAAGTCCAAGACGAATACACACTGAAACCCTCTGCCTGTCTCTCTGGAGTCGCTCCTGGTTTGTGGCTCTGTTTAGCCCCATGAGTAGGCTTCAGGTGATTGTTTCTGACGTTTTGTGACCTTGGTTTCCTTTGTTAAGGGTCTCCCAGTTAAGAGCTCCTCTATCTTCCCATGCCCAGAGACCAAATTCAGTCTGTTCACATTCTATTCCTTCCATTATCTCAATGTCTGAGCACTGTTCAGCAGTGAGTGGCGTGACTAATGTGTGGCTTATTCTCTGACTCTTGCTCTTCAAATCCCTTTCTTTTGTTTGGGCTTGATACAACTCTATAAAGAGAATGGACACTGTGCAGTACAGGGTTTATGCTTAACAAGATGGGTTCAATGTATTAGACACAAGTTTTTGATGGCTCTTACTTTATACGGGCAGTCCTTTGGCAGCCGTTTAACAGTTCCATCCCCTGCAGAAATTATTCACACTGTGCATTGTAGGGGTATCTTAGTACTAGCAGCGTTGAATCTCATTTTCACCCTAATTAGATGAACAAGGTGATGTGATTGCACTGAGTGGTACAGAATTGCAGAGTAGTTGAGCTAATGTTGTACTTGAGAAGCTGAGCAGAATCTGGAAGTTCAATTTGTGCATTCTCTGCAGAAAAGTTTGGGTTTAAAAAGCTGAAGACAAGACTGAAGGTGGGAGACATGGGCATGCAAGAAGGACGCACAACTAAGATGGGGTCACCAAAGATTTTCTGGTCCAGCCTCTTGCTCAAAGCAGGGCCAGCTAGATCAAGTTGTTTAGGACGTTGCCCAATTGTATCTTCCAAATGTGTGTCTTCCACTCTACAGCCTCTCTGAGTAATCTGTTCCTGGATTTGATATCACACACACTTTTTCCCCATATATTTGTGTGAAATTATGATGTTTCAGCTTGTGCCCACAGCCTCTTGACTGTTCACTGGAGGCTACTGAGCAGATACTGGCTTTGTCTCTCATCAGGTATTTGTGCACATTAATAAAACCACCCCATGGGCCTTTGTCCTCTCCCTGCTAAACAGTTCCAGCTCACTCAGCTTTTCTTTATGCTCCAGTCCCTTAATCATGATCCTGTGTGGCCTTTAATCCTTCTCCTTACTTGTCTATATCTATAATTTCATGAGACTGTTAAGCTTCTGGCTGAGCAGCTGTCACATACATACTAACTCAATAATCAGAGTAACTGGGCTAAGGTTTTTTGGCCACAGTTAAATTGGCTGAACTCAGACAGTTACCGCGGGTGGAGCCTGGTACTTTATTGGTAAGTTAATTGAGATATTTTTGGCTACCCTCTGTATGCTCACAATTAAAAAATACCTTTTACTTCCAAACAGCTCTCCATTATATGCAGATACCATCCAAGTTAAACGAATTCCACCAATGGTTTCCAGCTACTGCAAATGTTTTCTCTGAGATGACCTTACATGGAGTTATTAACTGTCAAGCTCTAGTGGTTGTGTTGGACAGGAGGGCTTTCAGAATAGTTGCTGAAGTACTGATTTATCAAAATTTTTTCACACTAACCCGAGTTTATTTTAAAGAGCTCACAGGATATTTTCAACATGACAGGAACATAGTGGCATTATGTCACTTATTCCAGTACATAAGAATGAACTGGAGTCATCACATGGATGTAAACTTCATGTTTCATCAAGTTTATTTCCAGTCTCTTAAGCTGAGGGATTCTTACTTCACTTTTCACTTAGATAAACAACAAAGTACATGAAAATAGGTCATACTGACTTCAAATACCATAGGTATGGGTAATGGAGCATTGGAACAGGCTGCCCAGGGGGGTTGTGGAATCTCCTTCTTTGGAGACATTCCAGACCTGCCTGGATGTGTTCCTGCAGGAGGACTGGACCAGATGATCTTTCAAGGTCACTTCCAATCCCTAATGATTCTATGATAGGGAATGGAAAGAGTATTTGCATAGCTCATTTAGAGATGTAATTAAAATTACTCTATGCATCCTCTTCAGGAAGAAATTCTTGCTGATAAAACTGCATTTCAATTTATACTTGCAGACAAGTTGTAAAATAAAAGGCTTGTCAAGCTTCAGTTTGAAGAGGTCCACATTTTCTAGTGAGTACTTTAAGGAAAATGTTCAGGGTGCCTTTGGTACGAAGATTCCTGTGCTTGTACAAAAAGCATGAATAGGAGCAGTGAGCAAAGTATCCAGCCATCGCAGATTTGGGCACCCATTGGTTGGTGCATCAGGAGGAGTCTCACAGTTACCCATCAAGTGAAGTGTAAATGATGATTCTAGTGTTTTGTGATAATTTTTGCTAGGAATACCATGAGGCTAATGCTTGTCAGGAAGCCTCTTTAAAAGGCAATCCTTAAGAAGATCAGTATATGTGGTGTTGTGGTATCTAGATTCCTTTAACTCATGCTCTCTCACTTGTTAACTCTACAGGTCTTCTTTACACTTTATATATGGATAATGTAAACCAGGTCAGACCCCCCTCTTCATACTTTCAAGTTGTCTCTTGAAGATTACAAATCTGAATTTCCATCTGTACCCAATCTTCACCATATCAAGCTGAAGAGTTTTGCAGCCACTTTTTTAATACACCGATTTCAGCCTCTGCGATGCTTTTGACTCTGAGCTTTGTTTGAAGATTGTATGTCAGATTATTTTCATCCGTGCTCTGTTGCTGTGGCCAGCAAAGATTAGCCTCAAGCTGCCACTTCTGCTGCATCACCACTGTGCAGAGCTTACTAGCAGCAGGGTGCCTTCAGGAGTGGGACTCACCATCTTGAGGGTAGACTGTGCTCACTCAGGTGTTTGGTTGCTAGGACTCTAGTATTTTAGAAAAAATTCAGAATGTTGAACCAGTATTGTCAGCTGAGAGTCTCAGAACTGATGAAAAAGGCTCTGCCTCTGCAGTGTGCCTGTGAGAGACATCTGAGTGTTGTTGGATAGTTGAGACCAGGAAGGAAAGACCTTGTGAATTACCTAACGTTTCTCAAGAAAGCTAAAGCAGATCCAGGAATAGGATTTAGTTTGCTTTTCAGAGTGATGCTTTAGTCATGGGACTCATCTGTTTTTGCCTGGCCTTTTATTGCAGTTCTGTCAGAAAGGCTGTTCCCATGTAAAATGGAATGCTACGCTGGCAATCATGGTGCCAGAATATAGAACAGCTAGACCCAGGGTTTGGAGCCATGTTGTTTACCAGGGTGACAAAGACAGCTTTGTTCTTCTACAGCTTTTTTACAAAATGTTCTAGCTGCAAAGTCCATCTGTAAAAGCCAGGTTTTGTTCAAGCCATGCAGAATTTCAAGACAATTTAGACAGTACTGGAAGTCAAGGAGTAACTTGAAGCTACAGTGTTTATGTTGGCAAAAAAATGTTCTCTCTTGCAGGATACGAGGACATTTTCATCTGCATTTCACTGCAAGAGCAAAATCTGACATACGGTTTGACAGGATTCTGATTGGCAAAAAGTAGCATGTTAGCAAGTCAATACCACTGAGAAACCAACGTGATGTCTGATCTGACGGCAAGGTGCTCCGACCCCAATGCTGTGGCAGGAACTGCAATCAAATTAGTCACTGCTCTCCATCATTTAAATTTTTGCATTAATTTCCACCCAAGAATAAAATTTACTTCTTTCCCCCTGTTTAGACTTAATTCCACTTGTGTGTGTGTCATGATATTGTCCTTTGAGACTGAGTTGTGTCAGGCTTGCCTCAGGAAAACAAGGAAATGGTGATTGATTATGATTGCTTGACTCTGTGATGGTCCTCATGTCTAAGAAATGTCAGTATTACTCTAGCCTGTGTCATTGCCAAGAAAACATTGAATTGTTCTTCAATGAAAGGCTGAAAGAGGTATGTCTCTCATATTCCTGAGGTTTCCCAGTCCAGAGAAAAGAAATGCTGCCTTAAGTTTTCCTTAGATTTCTTATCGAGTCTATTATCTATAAAAAATCTCCTAGATGCACTGGACCTTCAAAAAAAATCCTCATCCTTTTTGGTGATTTTAGCTACCGGGGCAGCCCTTTGACAACCTTTTTTTGTTTGCTGTCTGCTTGATGCTAAACAATACAGAATTGGTACAATGGCGAATTAAACAATTAAACTTTTTTCTGTGTGGGTTTTTTCCCTACTCCTGTGAGTTTTCAAGCACCTCACTGAAATTGAAACTGGTCAACCCTGCTTTTGAGCTGAGATTCCTGCCATCAGCATCGCTCAAGAGATTTCTTCATCCCAAAACAAACTGGCTCTTATTTTAAGGCTGCGGTATTCCGTGTGGCGTAGTCATATTTTATGGTTTAAATGTGCTGCAGTGTGGTGCCAGCACTTAGAGAAACAGTTAACCCCGACACTAAAGCACATAAAAATAGAAGACAAAGAGAAAAGTGGGCCATAGCAGACGGTTAAGTGGTAGGAATAATTAACAGGGCTCTATGATGGTAACTGCATGGGAAATTATTTCATCAGTGTATTATTTCATACAGTGATGACTGAAGGTACTTCTGCTTGCTACAGTATTTAGCTAGAAATGGAGATCTGCATTACAACAACACAAAGTGGACTCTGTCAGGATCTAAACCCAGACTGAATTGTTTGAGTCCATTAGTAATTTTAAATAATATGGTACTGAAGTCAATAAAACTACTCTTGCAGGCTGCTTCATATGCTTTTAGTCAGTTGCCCTGAGATTCATTGTTTATTAAGGCTTAATTTACTGAAACTCCTGTTACCCTTAAGTTGTATTAACTGCACATTTAGCTTACTTGCCCAGTATAAGGGGGAGAGCTAAGAGGCACCATTTCAAGTCATTATTAAAATCCAGGATTATTTTTT
Source organism: Upupa epops (assembly GCA_013397515.1). Classification (NCBI taxonomy): domain Eukaryota; kingdom Metazoa; phylum Chordata; class Aves; order Bucerotiformes; family Upupidae; genus Upupa; species Upupa epops. Next base: position 504,917 of record VZRI01006118.1, read on the forward strand.
CCAGTCACTACAGATTAATCTCAGGGATTTTGGGCAGCTGTATGAAATCTACATTAGTCATGACAACACTGGAAATGATCCCAGCTGGTACCTGAAGGAAGTCAGACTTGAAAGAGTAGTCCCTCTTTCTGGTTAGGGTATTTGTCAACCTGTAGAGCGCTGGCTTGAAGAAGACAAGGGCAAGGGTGATATGTGGAGAGAAGTGGCAGTAAGAACCCTGTAAAGGAGCCTTTGCTATGTATCCTCTGTATTTTAATCACGTGTTTACCACCATGTTCTGTGAGTATGTAACAGCTTTTCTTTTTTCTTACAGGGCAAGCTACTCAAAATCTAGTGTAACCAGGAAACAATCCCTTCCAGACACTTAGTTCCACAGAAGCAGGAAGTGATCAATTTACTGCACTACTCACATCCCCAAAATCAGAATAATAGCTGTGTCCAGAGTTTCTTACTCCTATAAAATCCTCGGTTTCTTTGGTTTGTAAGAAAATATATGCTTGGAAATTTCCTGGACTTGTAAGTTTGACAAATTATTCATTGATTTGAGGCACACTTAATTCAGCAAAGCCTCCCAAGGGTTTTCTGTTTAGTTTCTCAAGAACAAGCGAATGGAACACAATCTATTTACGTTTCCTGTTTAACAGTTAATTACTTACAAGTGCTGGACAAACCATAAGTCATTTTCCTGTAAAACAAACGATGTACTAAGGTGTACTACTTAGTACCCAGGGATAATCTGATATGATTTAGTAATGTTTATCCTGTACTTTCAGTGCTCTCTGGTGTCTTCCAGTGTATTCCATTTGCTTAAGTCTGAAAGTGGTGTGTTGGAACATTTAAATGAATCAGAACATATACTCTAAGATTAGGAGGCACTGGTTTTTCAACTGCTGTTCTTTAACACCTGCTTTATTGCTCCACTTCTCTTTTAGAAGAGAGTAATCTTTTCCATATCTTTTTTCTCCCTTTCTCTAGCTCTGCAATATCTCCTATAGGAACCCAAAACCTTGGACCTGATTTCTTGTTTCCCTTTATTTTAGCTTCTTTTCTTCAAATGTTAAGTAATTTCCTAATTCTGTATTTTTTTTATTTGCATTACTCTCTGAAACGACTTCTTAGAGAATCACAGAATTGTTTAGCCTGGAAAAGAATGTGCAGACTGAGTGAAACAGTGGAAAAGATGACCAAAGCAAATAGTAATGGCTTGGGTATTACAACATTTGTATCCTTGCTTAATCACTCAAGAGGCACCAAATAAGCAGGTAAATAGTCAAGCTTCTCTTTAATATTGTAAACTGTTGTTGTTTCTTTCAAAGCTGATGATTTTCTTATCTGCTATTAAGGCTATTCCCATGTAATTGTAGAATATTGCTTCAAACAGCAACAGTGGACATCAGAAAGCCTAAGAACTGTCATTCTAGTTGAAATGTCCTCACCTGATGGTGTTTTTGTATTTGTCTTCTTAAATAGCATACACACTGCGTCTGAGGAAGAAAGTCCTTCTGACCACTATCAGCCATGAAGGAATTGTTCCCTTAATGCTGCAGTGCTCTCTCTCTCTCTCTAGCCTTCTGTCATGGCAAAATGCCAAATGCTATTTGTGCAAACCAGGCAATAAATACCGAGCGATAAAAGGATGCGATAGAGTCAATGTGTCTGTTTAACAAGTCACTCCAGAATGACCGTTTCACTCAAGCCTGTCATACAGGGAAAAGGCTGAACACAAAAAGTGTCATTCTGTTCTAACATCTTGGTTCTCCATGGCAAAGGGAGGACTGAATGCAAACAGTTTGACAGTTTGAATGTCAAGCAAAAGTTCCTTTCCCTTTCCCGTTTATTCCATACAGCTTATGTTCTCCTGTTGTCAATAGATGCCAGAAGCTGGACTGGAACTTAACCCCTCCTGAAGCCACACGGTAACATCTCAAGAGTCAGCAGTAGTAACATTTCTGTAGACTGAGTAAGTACACATTTGTTCCTGGTACACTTGACTGCTCTGTGACTCCAATAGTATTTGTGATAGGTCCTGATATGTCATTTTTAAACACAGTTATTATATTACATTGCTTTGATGTTTGTTGTTCATGAACCCTTTCAGAAGCACCCCACCCCTGTCTGAACACTTGTTACCTCCCTTTGTTTCACCTGTTTCATCCGTGTCCTGTTTGAGTTATAGAGTTTGTCTGAAGTCACCCGGTTAGCAATGTGAAGATTTCAATCACTTACTTTCTGAAAAATCATTTTCTATTTTTAGTGAGTGCCAGCTGAGGGGTTTTCCCCTGGTAGACTGTATCAATGAACCCTCTTAAATCCTTTACCAAAGTTATTGAGTTTTCAAGGCATTGGTTCTATGGCTTTAACATGCCAACGTTAGACAGATGCCTGGATGTGAGCCTACAGAGTCCAGCGTAATGCTGCAAGCAGTGTATTCTGGCATTTATTGAGTGGTTGTTGTAAGGATGTAGGTTTTGACTTTTTGCTTTCCTTTTTTTTTGCCTGTGGGCCAACCTTTCTGCTTGGTCACCCCAGTGCTCAGCTGCTGATGTTTCACTAAATCAGAGGATAGTAAAACAAAAGTAATGCACAGAATAGAGTGCTCAGAGGTTCGGGATGGCTTTTCTTACTGCAATGAAATCAATCTCCATTTCAGATGTGGCAGCAGTGCAGACAAAAGTTTCTCAGAGTCAGGGAGGTTGAAGATATATTTTTGAAGATATTTTGATTTTGTTCTGTAAAAAAACCTGGGCTTTGTGAACACTGTACAGAAAGTTACCAACGAGCAACTTTCACATGCGGTGAGTCTTGCTCTCAGCGGTGTCTTTGGCTGGAAGGTTCATTCTCCACATTGGGTTGTCTATTCCAAGTGCTCATCAAACTACCACTGCACCTTGTCTTACCTCTTAAGATGTGAGCTCACTCTTGTTGTTCTGAGCAGAGTGTAGATAGAGCCCTGAACACCGACCCCTTGACCATGTACTCAAGTAAAGAGAAATGAACATCCCCTTTAAGATCATAACGTAGCAGCCTGTATTGTTAATTTGTACCAAAGTTTAAAGCACAATCTGGTCTTTTTTTGTGAGGAAAGTTCCAGCATAAATAATGTAGGTTTTGTAGCCTAAATAAATGCCAGACATAATATTTTCCAGATGGTGAGATGTATAGACACAAGGAGCTACGGAAAATATTTTCCAACCCTTTATATTTCAGCACGTGCATGTTTTTTACTTCAGACTGATTTATTTAGGCTTGCAGCAATAGAAAGCTGATTACCTCATTATCGTCTTTCTGGTTGCCACAGAGATGCACAGTGCTACAAAAGGAACTGTAATTTATTTATCTGTTATTATCTTTCTGTTGCATTACAGTTCTCTCTCATTCTACTCTGATATATCCTGTACTTAATCCATTTGGGTTGCGCTCCCTCCAGAAAAGAAAGGACTTGTTGGTATTTAATTCTTGCATTTATTATTCACAGTGGTTTCTTAAGAAGAAAGCAAACAGACCAAAACCCACCTTAGACGTGCTTTAGAATTGTTTTGTAGTTACTTAAATTTATGTTTTCTTTTGGAAACCTGACAGCTGTCCTTCCACACTCTGACCTCTTTTGTCCCTTCAGGATCAGTGTTCTTTGCTTTTCTGCACATTTCCTGTAACGTGGCTATGCAACTCAATTATGCTAATTATCAGGTGCATTTATTTTAGTTATTGATATCTGTGTCTTCCATTTGTTTGATTTAACATGATGGTTTATGTAAAAACACTTGATGCTGGTTTTTATAAGATTCAGCCGTATCTTTGAAGATGTGTGTGGATTTTTGAGCATCTCAGTGCAAGGAAGTTATTGAGTGCTGATTTTGGTCCAGAGAAGGGCAAAGGGTTAGTGATGGGAGAACAAAAGTGGAGAGGAGTGGATGACAGGGCTGGTTAGTCTGAAGAAAACGAGGTTGAAGTGTTGCCGACACCCCAGCAGACTGTGCTGCCATTCAGTGAGATCTGGTCAGAGAGAAACTGAATGAGGGACAACAAGGGTCAGTGTAGAGTCTGGCATCTGGGCAAGAACAACCCCAGGGACCAGGATAGGTTGGGGACTGACCTGTGGGAGAGCAGTGGAGGAGAAAGGGACCTGTGGGTTCTAGTGACTGGCAGGATAACTCTCACCAACAATGT
>VZRI01006118.1:518782-581003 GCA_013397515.1 Upupa epops
CTGGCTGTGTTCCTGTGTGACTTGGTCTAGGCGATCCTGCTGTGGCAGGAGGATTGGACTGGATGATCTTTCAAGGTCCCTTGTGATCCCTAAAGAATCTATGAAGGACAGAAAGCAGGTATGAAAAAAGCATGCAGTACTGTAAAAATAAAAATCCCATCCAATGCAATTTTGTATTAGACTCTTCTAAATTCTATTTCATCAACACATTGCACCATAGGTTTACACACAATCACAATCTGTTTCTGTTTAATACAAATTCCCTTAGGAAATGATCACATTATCACAGTCCTCATCACAGTCTACACGTAGACTTTTGATTTCCTTTCACTGTTGAGCTCCCTTTACCCTGCAGGATCAAGTGTTTTTCTGTGAATAATTTGTTTGGATTCAGGGGAAGAGTTACTTTTGAGCAGTCAAGTAACTTTGCCATCTGTGCATCTAAGACACAGTGCTTTTTCCCCACACCTGGAATAGTTCTCTCTCAGTTGCATTATTGACTCCAAATACTGTTGTGAGTACAGGTGTCCTACCAAAAAAGAATGTCTGAAAGGCCCAAGTTATGAGCTGAGGTTAGGGCAAACACCTCTTTGAAATCCCTGATATTTTTGCTTCAATCCTAAGGAATGGTCTGATCTGAACATGACAAATTAGGTTAGAAAAATCTGAGAACACAGGTTTAAGTTTCTCGTTTCAGCTGGTTGTGTACCAGGCAGCAGCTCATGCCCGTGGATCTGATACAAGCCTTTCAAAACGCTGTGATTTGTTTTTCATGTGACGCATGAATGCGTGAAGTACCAAAATTTAACAACAGAACTACTGCAATTAGAGCGACTGTTTTCTCATAAGGAATGCAAAACCCTAGCCAGATATTTCTTTTCCTGCTTCCTTGGCTTTAATTTCTGCTTGTGTACCCAGTTGTTTTATGTTTATCAAGTCTTGTTTAAGTTATAATTATCTTCAAGAGAAGGGATGACTGTCTATTTTTATAAAATGTAGTGCAAGCTCATGGTGATAGTTATATTATTTCTTGTCATAGCAGCAAAGACAGCCATTGCTTGGAGTCCTCGATATTAAAAATATGCTGGTTTTGTTTCCCACAGCAGTGGAGAGTGAAAGTTAAAACACGTGAGGTTTCCCGAAAGTCACAAGAGTGTACAAGGACTCCTGTAATTTATGGCTCAAAGGGCAAAAGAGATGAGCTGCTGCTTTCCCCACAAACCCCAGAATGCGTGTGCTTTCTACCCAGAGGAACAGATGAATTCATCCTAAGTCATAAATATGCACACGAGATGGGGTTTATCAGGACATTCCTCTCCAGCCAATCTGTGTTAGCTTGGCTGGTACAAACGACCTATTTATTTGCCAAGATGGAATGGTGTGTCTTAAGATCTTGGGTTATCTGCTGGTCCTGTTCTGCTTTGGCCATATGTGTTTTCCTTGAATTTTCAGTGCCTTCAACAGTTCCTGTGGTGGAGAGGAATGGTCCTTTTTGTGTAACTGATTGCTTTCCCCAACTCCTTTTGCATTTTTTCTAACTCTGTGAAGATTCCCAAGGTGCTGTTTTAAACCAAAGGCAATATACAGTTATTTGTGAATACCAAAGATGAGGGATTGGACAGGATTCCCAGAGGACATGGGGGCTTTTATTTCCTTTATTTCAGTCTTGGTAAAGCAATCTGCACTCCCCCAAAGTAGTTCTGCCTCTCAGGCCAGGAGCCAAAGGATTTTTCTGGATATTCATAAATCACAGGAGAATGCAGTCATGCATACCCAAGTCTGATGAACATTGAAGCAACAGCATATACATGACTGTATTAAAATCAACCCAAACGCAGTCCTGACTACCTTTACACTGACACACATCCTGCTGCTTTGAGAGGAGTCATCTGAGGCATCTTTTTAACGTTCAAGTGCTGTCCTGGCTTTTTAGGTTAAGCCAGGCAAATTCTATTGATTGGCATGAAGAGCAGCTTCTAGCCAGTTGGATGAAAGAAATCGCTTGGAGTTCAAGGCGGTTTTATAAAAGCTCAGAAATACTTCTCTGTAGCTGCAATAAGCATTCTGAAAACAATGGGAAAACCACACGTAGAAAATTATGCCAAAGCTTCAGCACAACGACCTGATCCAGGCTAAATCTTTAATTTAAATAACAAGCTAAAGCAATTTAGGGACTTTATGGGGACTAAATGTAAAGATAAATGACACTTGTTAAAGATAAGAAAACAGCTGCTTATCAGAAAACACACTGAGCAGCAAAAGCAACTTCCAAAGCCAGTGACAGAAACTGAGGAGGTCAATAGAGGCAGAATCTATGTGTGGAGCAACTACAGGTGCTGGCTCCAATTTATAGTTAATTGCTCTCTTCTTATCTTTGGCAAGAAATATTTCTAACAAATTTTACAATTGACTAAAGCTTCTGGGCCTGCAAACAGTCTACCTAATCAGTGTCATATGTATGAACACTACGCCTTGTTCTGGGTAACAAATGTCAGCAGTGACTGTGATCACTAGTTCCCCAATACCAAACCTTAAAGCATTCCACCTCCTCGTTCACATTAGTAAATCAATTCGGTATTGATTAGAAAGGGGGGAAATAGCAGTAGTTATAAATCTGCCCCAATACTTCAACAGCTGAAGTTTGTTCAAGTGCTGCACACAGCTGTCAACTACGTTTACTCTGGCACAATTAGAATGAGATCCATTCATTCTCTCTTTTTTTTTGCTCACATAGGATGAACTGGCAGATATTGGCTCAATGCACGATCTTCAGGTAACTGGCGAGCTAAACCAGCCATGGTACTTCGATTTGCTGCATAGGAAGCACACAGGCACAAAGGAAGAGATGGATTTAGCTTTTGACTGCTGGTTCAACCCTAATGAAGACAAATGTGTGGAACTGCCAGCTCTCTATGCAGATCAGAAGCCTGGTAAGCTCAGTCCGTTTTTGTTATTGGGGTCAGGCTCTGTCACTGGAATACCAATATATCTCTTTTGGACCTAAAATACTGTGTGAGCATTTCCTCCAGAATTTGGTGTTTATGATGGTTTTGCACAGACATTTATCACGAAAGAAAACCGAGAAAACAGAAATCATTTGTATTCGGATTATGACAGATGTTCTAACTGCTGACACCAAATATAGGGTTTGGCTTCTTTCATCTCAGATGATGTTCCAGTTTTAGCGCTCGATTATTTCTCTCTTAAAATTAACAGTATATCAGTTGACGTTGTGTATAAAATAACACCTACTGTGTGATTTTTGCCTGAATCTTCCTAATCACAGAGAAATGTGTGTGACCTAGAAGCGTCATAAATATTTTTAAGAATGGAAGAATTGCAGAGGCTCCCTCCAAAACAGAGAATTTTTAAAACATGTTACAACAGCCAGCAGAGATATCTAAGAATTCCAGTTTCACTACTGTTTCATTGATATTGATGAGCAAGTAAAATGTCACAAATAGATATTCACCTGTGTGTTTCTCTGCTGTTACACACGTGAACTATATGATGCCAGAGATAATAAAGCAATTTCTTTCAACCCCCCAGGAATAAAGAGGGAAGCAACCAATTGCATACTGATGATAACTAGCTATGTGACAACAGGCTTCCCATCTATCCAGCTCATTAGAATAAAGAGGATTGATGAGGATAGTAAAGTTCATATAGTGAAGCTTTTAGTGACAGTTAAGAGGTTTATTGCTAGAGGCAATAGTGCAGAGTCTTCTGCTTAAGCAGGAAAAGATGAAAGCATCACAGGAAAAGGAATAAAATATTCCTTGTGAACTCTTGCACACTAGTTTCTAAGGACTTTTTTACCTTTTTCATCCCATTTAGAGTTGAAACTTGAACAAAGAAAATGCTGAAAATCTTTAAAATCTCTGTTTCTGTGTGGGTTTACATAATTATAAACAATTAGTGGTCTTGTATTAATTTACTGAAAAAAATTGTATGATTTCAGGTTTTTGATCCATCAGAGTCAAAATCACACTGGATATTTGGTGTAGTATATGCAGGTTATACAATCATTAATATAGTAAATCTAAAACTTGATAAAATATCTCTTTCCCCAATGTATTTATGAAAAACAGGAAAAATTATGTGTTCATAATTGTTTTCAGAATTTAAAGTTTCTAAATGTTTAACTACAAATACAATGCAGAAATTCAAACCAAAAAAAGTAGGACCCACCCCACAACGTCTCTATTAAGCTAATAACCGAAGGGAGTCACTGTCAGACCACATCACCCTGATTTGTAAAGCTCTTCACTTTTGAGTCATATTAGAAAGCTAAGGTGTTGTCTTGGAAAATTGTAGGACAAAGAAGTTTATATATTATCCCTCAAAAACTATTCCTAGATGAGTAGCATCTGCTAACTTAGGAGTTTTCTCACAAACCATTGTTTGTGCTTCAGGGATCTACAGCCAGAAGTGTTAACCAACATTTTAGAAATTCTCGCTGTTAACCCATGAAAGCCTATCTAAAGAAGTCTCTGCCAGCTCTATCCAACAGCTCTGAAATACAGAATCTCCACCCTGTCCTATTTGCATTCTCATCCCTACCACCAGAGCTTCCCATGAAGAGCCTGACAGGCTTACAGAGGAGAGCACTGAGAAGTCCAGCAGTTCAGTTGATAGGTCATTTCCTCCTCATGGCTTTTCTTACTCTTCTACCCCCACTCGAAAAATTATCTGCACTAGCCTGTTCCATTAGGAAGCTAAAATCGCAGTAGAGTGAAAGGTTTAACTCTGACATTCAGAAAGGAGATACTTGTTTCATTTAAATTGTTCACCCTTGAAAGGATATTGAGAGCTCTGATTTGGCATTTGCATACTAAATTCAACAGTCAAAAAGGCAAATTCAAAGCAACACCTATCTTATCTTTAATTCATGGGGTTTTTTCCCCTTTCTGATGAGCATTAGGTAATCAAGTTCAATTTTGCACTCTGAAGGCTTACATCTAAAACAGAGCCTTTATAAACGGATCAGGAAGAGAAAGAAAGGCAAGGTCGAACAAAACATTTAGGTTTAATAGATTGTATTTGTTTGGGATGATGTTCTGTTTTCATTTGATAGAACGATCTCAGACTCACCCTAAAAAAATGTTACCCTCTTTCCTAGCATTCTTTTTTGGTCTCATGCCTTTCTTCTTTGGAGTTCTTTGCATTTTGTTATTTCATATACATAGTGGAAGTCCTTTCTCTGATCTATAACCTTTGAAAATGAATGGGAAATATTCACTGTGACTACAGTGAGGTTTAAATTATGAATAAGTAGATTCAACAGAGTCAGTTGAAAATACTGACTCAGACAAAACTTCAGGTATGTTTCTAATTATCAGTGCTCATTTGAATGCTGTCTGTGTGATTAAAACTTAGTTTATTATTAAGTATATTAATGATTTTGGGCAAAGCCATTAAAGATATTTATAGGCACTGTGATTTGTAATCTACACTACATGAGTGATCAGGTCTGTAGACCAAACTATTGTAATCTTTTTTGCACAAATAGTCTTTTGACTTAATTAATCTGCCTGTGTGACCACAGTGTATAGGCAGGGTAACACCCTAGGTGCATAACACAACATCTTGCCTTCACACCTTAACTCCTCCAGAAGTAAAAATGCCATTTAATAAATGCCAAAGAGTCACCTCCTGTGCTTACAGATATCTGGGTCTCGACTGCCTTGAGACAAGGGATGAGATGTATTAGGCCTCAGCCTAAGAAAAATCTTGATTTGCTTCTAATGAAAAACATGAGTGATGCCATCCATTACAAGTACTGTCCCACCTCTTGGTTTAAATGATTGTTTAAAAAATAAAGTAAAATGCCAAGGGGAGTCCCTGAAATAAAATAAACAGCACTGCAGTGAAATAAATATACTTTTCAGATTATTTTTTTCTCAGACATCATCCCAACAGAGTAAAACATTAAGAGACAGAGACATTTCAGATACTTATTGCAATGACCGTGCTTCTATTAACAGACTGATACAGCCCTTATCATTTAATGAATCCTTTTAGATAGTAATTTTTCAATCAGTATGCAAACCCACTCCTTAGAACCCTTGTTCCCGTTACGTGACCTTTTAATTTTAGACATATAAAGAAATAGCTGCACAAGATGTCACAATACTTGAATTATAACACTCAATATGAATAGCAGCAACTTGTGAAAAGAGCTGTAAGAAAAGCTTAAAAATAAAAAAGAACACTTGTGGTTTTTCTTCTCCCTGTTTTCCTATCACCTACGCAGGAAAATAAATAACAGCCTTACCTTCAGGTTTCTAACAATCATTCTCAATCCTACCAGAAATTTCTCATAATTATATATTTTTAAAGGGTGTACAGTTTGGTTAAATTGTGGCTATTTCTATCTTAGAGTAATTGCGATTCAAGAATGCATTCTCTGCTGAAAATATTGGAGGTTTCCAGGTTGTACATATAGATATTTTTGCATCCCGTGATGTATTTTAGGCTGAAATACGAATTTCAGACTCCTATAATGTGTATTTCAGTGCTCTCTAGCTTCTGTTGTCAATTGTGAGAATGAAAGTGCTTCTTGGTTTCTCGCTGGTTTCAAGTCTGTCTAAAGCAACATTACCCTTTGCACACACATGTTTCTTGTACTGCAGATGCTGTAGAGCCAGCCAGGTCCCAGACAGTGACAAGTCACAGCATGAAGCTGGAAGACTTTCAGCAACATATAACTGTCACGTACTCTAGATGTTGTGTCTGCTTTGCTATGGCAGTGATGAAGGCTGTGGGAGTTGGGGCTGAATATTTTGGAGTAGTCTAAGGTTGTTCAATACCAATTTATTTCAAAGGAGAAAACAATAGGTGGAGAAGGAAGAACCAAAGAAATATGAGTAAATATTCTTGGAAATCAGAACTTAGACTTTGAAAAGAGCATGTAAACATGAAGAATTTCTTAGAAAGGGATCCTTTACCTTAGAATCATGGAAGCATTTAGGTTCCAAAAGACCTTTAAGATAATTGAGTCTAACCATTAACCCAATGGTCCCAAGCCTACCACTAAACCATGTCATTAAGCTCCAGATCTACATGACATTTAAACACGTCCAAGGATGGCAGTTCAACCCCCTCCCTGGGCAGCCTGTTCCAATGTTTGATGACCCTTTCAATGAAGTTGTTCCTAATGTTTATTGGCATGGAGATGATATATAGAAGATACAGCAACACAAACAGCAGCCAGTCAGTGGTGTAAGACCAGAAGAGATCTGTACAAGGAGCTTGGCTGCAGGAATGGATTTTGGTTATACATTTCATCAGGACTGAAGAGACTTGAAGTCCTTGATCTGTGACACAATATGGGGTTCAGATGAAATTTGTAGTGGTGTCTATCAGGCATTGGTACGTATACAGGTATCAGGCAAGAAGACTCGGAGCGTTTTCTTCTGCTCACTTTTTTTTAATGTCTTATTTACTGTAGTTGTGGAATATGCAGTCCGTCTGCACGCAGGAGACATGAAGAAGGCAGACACCACTCGTGAGGCTTGTCTTTATATATGAAGAGAAAAATGTGACTCAAGAAAATGATAGCTAACTCAAGAAACAGCTGCATCACTTTTGCTAGAGTGCAGGTAAAGTAATGAGGAAAATTGACTGAATCTGTGTCTTTTTTTTGCTTAAAATTTATGTTTACATAAAGCCTTTTATGGGCAGAGTATCAAAAATGCTACTGTTTTATATTCCATATGGACATAATTTTCTCTTACAGCCAGGAGGTAATTGTTTCTGCAGCTAACATGCTGCTTTTAAGGAACATCAGCATTGTGTGACTGCAAGAAGTAATTTGGAGTTGGATTAAATACACTAGAAAAGTTCTATTTTAATAGTCTAGACTTTTAAGGCCAGGAAGGTATCAGTGCTTTGTCAAAACATGCCTGATTGATAGAACCAATAACTTTTCTGTAGGATATCTTGCATTGTACCTACTTTACACCATGACCTTTGCTTTTTAAATTTCCTGAGCGTTCACCTGCATTTTCCAAGCAGAGTTGGTTGTTTTCATGCCTCCATTTCTCAAACCTACTTCTTCTAAACTTATTTCTCCTTTTTGAGGTTTAAAAGGCTTTTCCTAGAAGACTAATTCCTGGAATAGTTACACATAAGAAGAAAGCAACTAAAACAGATAATCATTGTGGAAGAGAATATTTGTGCCCAGTGTCAAAGAATCATAGAATGATCTGGGTTGGAAGGGACCTGATCAAACTGGTGCTCAGGCTTCTGAAAATATTAGTGACAGGATACTAGAACTAATCTGACCAGAGAAGTAATGTAGGAAAGTTCATAGGTTAAACTATTGGGTGATATAGGTAATAGTTATTTATGATATACCTTAAAGAGAACTCCTTGGAGACATCTGAACAGCAAGACTGCCTGCCGCTATGGATAAGGTGTAAGTACAGACTCAACGAGGGACAGATTCCTGTTTCTTTCAAAAAAACCCTGGAGGGTCCTGAGCTCTTTTTTACTCTGTCTTTTGTAAGGAATTATGCTAAATTTTCTTCAAGTATAATACTTGTAACAAAAAATACATGAACAATACAATTGACTTCTGCAAATGTCAACTTCATTGGAAATATAACTCATCTGCAAATTCACAAGGACTTTTTCTGTCTAATCCAGATTCTCTGTCAGTTTTTGAATGGGTCTGCTCAGGAGGCTAAATCCTCCATCTGAAATGCTAAAAGGCTTTTCTATATCCTGGGCTACGGCACCATAATCTTCTTATAGAAAAGACTTAAAGTAACAACTGTTTGGGTATTCGTTCTCTTACAGTTTTCTTTACTTCAGCATGCCCTCAAATGCCAAGTGCTCTGTACTTAGACTGCTCCTTTTTCCTAGATGACCCTTGTGATCAATATGGTTCTCACAGGCAGCATGAACCTTTGTGTGTCCTTGTACTTTCCCATTGATTGTGAATCGCAGAATTATTGAGACTGGAAAAGACCTCTCAGATCATCAAGTCCAGCCTATGACCTTGTATCACCACAATCCACTAGACCTTGGCACTAAGTGCCACATCCAGTATTAACCACTCCAGAGATGGTGACTCTACCACTTCTCTGGGCAGTTCATTCCAATGTTCCTTGAGAAATTGTTTCCTAGCATCCAACCTAAACCTCCTCTGGTGCAGCTTCAGGCTCTGCTCTCTTGTCCGTTCATTAGGTGCCTGGGAGAAGAGCCTGACCCCCTTCTCTTCAGGTGACTGTAGAGAGTAATAAGGTCCTCCCTGTGTCCCATCTTCTCCAGGCTACTGGGCTGCTCTCCAGCCACTCTTCCCTCAGTCTGTACCGCTGCATTGGGTTACTGTGGCTAGTCACAGGACTCTGCACTTCATCTTGGTGACTCTCATTTACCATTGGCCTCAGCCCATTGACCCAGCTTATCCAAGGCCCTCTGCAGCACCTTCCTGTCCTCCAACAGATCAACACTACCCCCTCAACATGGTGTCATCTGCAAATTTTCTAAGGGTAGACTTGATCCCCTCATCCAGGTCATCAGTAAAGATGTTAAATGGAAGTGGGCCAAGCACTGGCCCCTGGAGGTCATTACACATTACTGGCTGCCAACTGGATGCAGCACCATTCACTACCACACTCTCTGGACCCAGTCATCCGACACTTTTTAATCCAGCAAAGGATACACCTGTCCAAACCTTGGGCTGCCAACTTTTCCAGGAAGATGCTGTGGGAATGTGAATGATGTAAAATGGTAAAATTATATGAAAACCTTTTCTTCATAAAAATTACTATGCATTTAGGAGTATGGTCAACAAAGCTTTTGTTTTTCAGGAAGAACTATGACATCATGGTTTTGCAATTTTTGATACTTTTTCCCCCCTCTCCATTTTTTGATGATGGACTTTTTCATTTTAAAAGACTTTTTTTTCTTCAGGACTAAATGCTTCTAGGAAAAGATAAGAGCAAAATTAGGTCATCATATTGGGAACTGGAACACTGAAGGAAGACTGTTCTGGCCTCACAGCGTTTATTCTTCTTACTCATAATACATGGGTTTTTAAGGGATTCTGTGTACGTGAGATTGAGTGGCAGATAAAAAGGCTCCACTTCCTGCAGCATTTCTTCTAGTCTTCCTTCTGATGGCACAGCAGCTGTTGGAGCAAAATAAAATTGCTTACTACTTAAAAATAAATTGCAACAGCAAGGAGCATAATAAATTGATATTCTCTTCAATAGTTTGACTAGAATTTTTGCCCATTGTCTTTTAGAGGCAACAGAACAGAGATTCTACAGATTTCGTGCTTCTGCAGATCATGTTGATAATAGAGATAAGATTGCTCCAGAGCACGATAAACTGAGCCCTTCTTTCTTTTATCTTTATAAAAAACAAGAGTATGAGATGACTCTCCAGGCTAAACTCGGTCTCGGAAAAACTGATTTCAAATATATTTCTAGATGGTGAAATTAAAATGAATGCTCAAACTTGTTCTCAGAGATCTGAGCCTTCAAATGCTTTATTTCCAGAGAGTCAACACAATCAAGAGCAAAAGGGTTTGTGCCCAATTAGATGGCATAGAACTTCACCAGAAAGTGTGTGAGTGGATGTTCTGATGGCTGTTGTAGAAATCTTGATCCTTTTTCCTTAGGACATTGATACTATCATTTCCTACGCTGTACTTCTGTGTCTAAATATCTCATATAGAAGTCTTTTGATCCTTTGGGACATTAACATATCACTAAATCAAATCTATCCCTATGTTTAATTTCACAAGATCTGTAAAGCATTTAGACTTGTTGACTTTATAGAATATGTTGGAGTCTAGGGGAATAGACCAAAAACCTTAGGCACAGAGCAAATATATTTTCAGAAGCCTCATTTCCTTAATGAGTCCAGCCAAATAAAATATTTTATTGATTTTCTGAAGATAGAAACTTCTGACAGCACAACCAGCACATTTTGTTTTGTAAAAGGTATAAATTCATAGCATCCTCTTTATTTTCAATCAGAGGAGAGGCTCTTAGAAAAAAAATGTTATAGAAGTCACCTACCCTTCTTCTGCATGTTTTTGTTCACAATGACTGGATCAATAAATGTTCCAATAAAGATTTTGTAGAAATGGCAGTTCCGCTCAAAATTAATACCAGCAGAAATGTCCTTTATTTGCATGATTTACCACGGCACTGGCAGCGTGGAACAAAACCAGTAGCAGATTACTTTGCAGTGTAGGCAGAACTGAAGCACTGGTAATCCAAAGGTGAGAGGCTAGAATGAGTAATGAGGGGGTTTGAAGTTTAATCAGCTGATCTTCCTGTGCTAGGTCCAGCAGGCCATCTAGTCTGGTATCTTCTGACTTACACTGCTGTGTAACTTAGACATGGGCTCTGAATACAGGTTTGTTTTCATTGCAGAAACCTCTGTGACATCTTTGCTCACAAACAATTTTAACGTAAAAAGGAGAGGGTGATGGCAAACATGAGCGCACTGTATGCAAGTGCCAGAAGATGTTCCTGAGATTCATGATATTCTGTTTGGAAGAAAAGGGAAATCTCCTGCACAGAAAGTTCAGAATCTGAATCGTGATCCATTTTTGGTTGGTTTCCTTTTCATTTCATGCAAATAATTTCAGCAAGGTAAGAGCTGTAGCTGACATTTTGAACTTGTGTGAAATGACGTTTTTCTTTGCCAAAATTAATGCTTATACCTCTATATCCTAAATAAACAGCTGTTTCAGTGGGAGAATCAGAGAATCATTAAGGATCAGAAGGGACCACCAAAGATCATCCAGTCCAATCCCCCTGCCACAGCAGGATCACCTATATGATCACTCAGGGGAAAGCTCTCCTGAGCAAATGCCAACTCTAACGTGAAAGACCTCCTTAATGTTGAATTAAGACTGGTAGGCCTCAACAGTAAAGCAACAAAGAGAGAAGCTATCCCATGCTTCATTTATGTTCTATTTCTCAAACTTCATCTAATCATTTTTTGGTACTTAGAAATGATGTCTCTATACCACAGAATATCCCGGTGAGGCTACCAGAGCGTTGGAAGAGGGGGTTTGTGGAGTCTCCTTCTCTGGAGATGTTCCAGACCCACCTGGATGTGTTCCTGTGTGACTTGGTCTGGGTGATCCTGCTGTGGTAGGGGGATTGAACTAGATGACCTTTCAGAGTCCCTTCTGATCCCTAAGGATTCTATAATTTCCTAAAGCTTCCAGATTTCTCTGTGGGCAGATCTACCTTGTTAGTGCCACCTGAAGTGCACATAGTTATACCTGTTCAGTGATACACAGACCTGTTCTACAGAGCTCATCACAACATGGAACACAACGTTGTTAAGGAATCTTCGTCCCTGCAAGGAAACATCGACAGTCTCCCAGCACAGAGCAACCTACTTGTGGAAGCCAGTCATACTGGTCCTTCAGTATGTATTCATTACAGCCCAGTCACCAGCGGGCCTTAAACATCTGATTGTAGTTTAATATCAACTCAAGATGTCTCATAAAATGGGATGGGGGACTGGCTTGATGTTGTCCGTATAATTCAATCAGATTCTAAGCATTTACCTTTCCCCAGGGTGGGCAGGAAGAGTGTGCAAAAAGGCTTGGGGTCAAATAACACGGGCTTTGGGGCAATGCTGAAACTTCATGGTTCATGCCAAGAATCATGGTGCCCATGAGCTCTGCCCCGAGGAGAGGGCCCAAAAAACCTTTGTGGGCGGTAACGTTGAATTATTCTGAAGAAAGCAGAGGAATGTTTTTCTGGATTGAGCCGCACAGTGCCTTAACTCCAGCATGGATTTGAAAGTTCAAAGGCTCATTCCCTAAATGGATAAACAGTGCAGAAACTGTTCCGAGGGGAAATGCTAGAAACAGCTGCATTCCAAACTATAATTTGAATGAGTTTATAGTACTCGAAGGAGCATTAAGTCTGAGTTTATGAGCTCCTCTGAGGACAGATGAGAAGTTTATCTTGTTCGTATTTACACCCTAAATGTGTTCTTTTCCAGCGAATTTCGTAGTCTCAGTTTAGGCTACAAGAATGGAAAGGATAGGTAAGCAAAAGTAATTTCTCATTTTATTTTTGCTAAAGCATTCAAAAAACTATGTTGACTCTACTCTTATTATATCCATGGTGTGATTACCTAACGTAAGATTTCAGCCTCCAGAACTGGTGGCTCAAAACGTGACAGAAAACTCATAAATGTAATTGTTCGCTTTTTGCTCTCTTTGCAAACACAACCCTCTGCAAATGGCAAGTGACTTTTTGCTTATATTTTTAAATACAGAAAAAGCTACTTAATAATTGATTTATTAGGAACTATAAATTATTACTGTTCGAAATGAGTAGGTTGTTGTAGACCTATGTAGTCTCTTCTACAGGTGCACTAAGAACCCACAAAATAAGCCACAATAACACACTCTGCTTGTGCCAGGAATATGCTTAGAGCATCTGTTACTCTATTGTTAGTCTGTTTATAAATTATTTATACATGGAGGCATAATCTAAAGTGTAACAAGTTCATTTCATTTTAACAGGACTCTTACAGTGGAGTGAAAAATAGAGATGCTGTGTAGGTATTTTGGTATGTGTAAACTCACTAATGAATCAGCCCCAGTTCAAAATAATTCCTTCTTTGCTTTCTCCTGAAGTGAAATAATAGCCATACTTTTGCAAATTTAACAAAAATGCAGATTACAGATGAATCTGCAAAGCCTAGAAGGGAAATAAAATCCCTGTGTTCTTTTGCTACTCTGTTTTTCCTATTCTGACGTTTACAGAAACTTCTGAGAGTTTTTTCTTAGCAGAAGTGTTTCTGTTGATCTACAATTTTCTATACACTTTTGGAGAAAATTGTATAAGCTTAGCTAAAATGTAGGTCTTTTCTATAACTTTTGAAGATTTATGTAGTATAGGATGAGTACATTTTTCTTGCTCAAAACCAGACTTTCTCATCCTTTCCAAAATAAAATACAACAGCATTTTTACTTTCATATGGAAGATAGAAACACTATATGATTTGGAGAGAGAGCTCATGCTTAGCTTCAGTCTTACTACTAGCAAGAATTTGTCAGGCACACTTTATTCAAAGGCCAGAGTCGGCATAAATTTACACATCTCATTTTCACCAGTCCAGTTGCTGGATTTCTCTTGATCACATGAAGTTGTTGTTTCATTTTGTAATGCCTTGGGTATGCTATTTCTATACAAACAGATTCTAAATGCTGAACAAACCATTTCTGCGATGTCATAGTCATCAGCTACACGTCAGGTTCAGTGCTGCATATCAGGAGCTGCCAGAAATGTTCCTGCACATCCCTGATAGATTGTCATTCTGAATTATATAAGCTGATCTAGGATAAAGTTTACAATCTCTCCTGTGAATTTGATCTCTACCTTGACTAACTCAGTGGCTAGAATGGGTGGGCTCTCAAGGCTGTGTGCTTTCCTCTTTAGAACCTTGGAGGTTCTGAGTTCACAAAGCGTCCAATGAGAGTCAGGTGGAATGAAGTCATACCTTCCAGTGGGAATTTCAAGACCAAGTTCAAGCTGGATGGGGCTTTGTGCAACCTGGACTAGTGTGAGGCATCACTACCTACTGCATGTTGAAACTAGACGATTTCTAAGATCCCTTCTAACATAAACCATTCTGTGATTCACCTTTCAAATGTCTCATTTACTAGGAGAGCCCTGAAGGCCACTGGAACCTAATTTCTGCCAACTCTGGTAATCCCAGCTGAGTTATAACAAATCACATGTAAACAAAAAGCAGCAAAACAAATGTTTTTCTATAATGGTCTTATGCTCCAGAGATTGGTGTGTCTGTATTCACTCATGCAACATTCTGCAATTGCATCTCTAGACAGGTCAATTAAATCTGTCTCCTCACAGGTTCTCTGTAAATGGGTCCTATGCCTGGGACAACACAAAAAGAGTACACCTATAACCATCAGGCTGCAGAATCAGCCTTTGCAGCAGCGTTGTAGCTCTTATACTGAGCCAAGTAGCTTTTATAAAGTGTGTGCAGACATTAAGAATAGGAAGAAATGGCTGTTTCTGTTGGGATGGCAGTAAGAAATATAACAATGCATCTCAGTTAGTTTCTTTCAAGCCGCCTAGAAGACCTGGACACAAGAGTTAGGCTTTTGCACTGAAGACCAATGTCTGTTCAGAGAGCATGGATCTGAAGCTGTGACAGGGCTAGCAATGGTCAGGCCAGACAAGCCCCCACTCAGCAGCACAATGCTGAACTGAAATATAAATACATCTGCAAAGGCACCAACACACGAACTGCCTAAAGAACACGATGGGCAAGGTCACAAAGCATTTCACGTATGAGAAAAACCATTCCAAGTGATTTTAAAACATGCATCCAACATACCCATGTAAACCGTGTGGGGCTTTCAGTAACACATATTAAAGCATTTTTTTTCTGTCTGAAAACTAACATGTTCTGTTTTCTCTAGGTTGTGTAACAACTCAAAGTCTGAAAAACGTGCAAAGTCCCATTACTGTATTTGTCCTGAAATTTTCAAGAAATGATTGGTGTGGACACAGCGATGGTCTGAATCACAGATTCAGAACAGGCATGTGCTAAGTCATCATGGCTTGAGCCACAAAAATCAAAGGTCATCTTCTAAGGTTTTCTCCAAGTCCCATTCATGCCCTAGAAGATCTCTTTCATTTCATCACTGTTTGTAAAATGGGATAACATCTTTGTTTCAGTTTTTTTAAATATTTAGAAAAGAATTCTCATTCGTTATACTCGATAAGCAGAAGTCATAGCAAAAATATTTAATACTTTCTACATTTAATATCCAACTGCATTTAATATCTAACTGAAGGCTAGACTGCAACTGGAAATATATCTTAACAGTCTGCTACAACATTTCATTCTTCACAGCACTCACAGAACCCATAAAAACCCCCTGTCATACTGTGTCAAAGAACATGTACTATGTAACTTAGCAGTCAACAGTCGTGGCAAGCTGTCCTTTGCAGTGGGAAATAGCAACAACAAATGTGTTTAAACTGCTGAGACATTTCTCGGTGTAGTGACTGATATTAACTGGTATCAAACGCCAGGCTAATATAGAATTCAGCTGATCCAGTACAAAGAGTGGGTTTCACCTGTTATATTTGAGTTTTTTCTTTGGTGAAATGTTGTTAGAGTTGATAAATTCTAACTCCATTTAAGAGCTTTAATTCCTACAAGAATTTGAGGCTTTTTACAAAGCCTGATAAAATTGGTGTGATTCTTTCAGCTGATTTCAGTGACTGCTGATTAGTACACCAGAAATATAATGCCTTCTTTTTGTGTAATGTAAGGATGGACAGTTGCACTGATTCATAGACAACATTTAGTCTCTAACACTGTACTGTGCTACTGTGAGATAGCTTAGCAATCAATATGAAGCTCAGAACACTAATGCAAATTACTGGACCTTTGTTCATTGGTCTTGAAATTAATCCTGTGCTTAAAAGAAACTGGCTTACAGTGTTTGGTAATTACACTGCTAAAGAGT
This sequence comes from Upupa epops, assembly GCA_013397515.1. NCBI lineage: Eukaryota > Metazoa > Chordata > Aves > Bucerotiformes > Upupidae > Upupa > Upupa epops. Next base: position 535,296 of record VZRI01006118.1, read on the forward strand.
TTGATTTGGTAGCATCTTGTGTCACTGTTTATTCATGACAGAAGTTCTCTACTTGATCGGTGCCTACTGGGAAAATTGACTGTGCTGGGGATCGATGCAGTTGTATTTATCATGGCATTTGGAGAGCAGGGAGATTCCTGCAAAAGGAGACTGAGATGGTCAATTTTTGGAAAAGAACAGGTTAGCACCGAGTTATTTTCCTTACGTGTTTGCTTTAATGCGCTTCATTACTTTTTTTCAATAGCATATTTCTTTTCAATCTTTGAATGCAAGCACTGATGTTTCATAGCGGTAACTTGCAAAAAGGTGTCTTCCTTACTGAGTACAGGCGTTTTACTTGATTTGAATCTGAGTTCAGGTACCAATAAAAACTCACTCGCTATCTGTAACTGTTCTTGGAGAATGGAATTGACAACATATAAAATTCCATGGTTTCATTTCAGCTATTTGTGAAGCTGTTATAGAAATACCAGGGCTGTTTCCTGTGACTACTCCTTTAAAATACACTTTTTTTAAAAAGATTTGTCCAGTTATAGTTGAACAAGAAATTTCAAATATGTTAGCTACTAAATGCTAATTAATTCATTTATGCATAGAATTACAAACAGGTAAAGCAGCTTGTAAACATACAGTGACTGTTGAAGATAAAACCTAGGAGAGAGTTTTCTGGGGAACCTTTACTGATTACCATATTAATGATTACATCTACTCATGTTCACACACACTCTGGTCTCAGCTGGGAGATGACTAGATAAGATTGTAAGAGATCTTTCAATTAATCAACTGATTCTGTACAATAATCAGGACCCTCTAAACTTAAATCATACAACCCATTCCACTAATTTCCCCACCTTACGCTGAAACCATTCATCTTCCATTTGTTTTATAATACCACAATATTTTCTTGAGCCTAGGAAGAGAATCTTGTGTTCTGTAGCCTTGGATATTTTTTCTTCCATTAACTGTGTAAACTCTTTTAAACATACAGTGAGCGTCCACACGTCTCTGCTAGTATAGACTGTAGCCTGTGGAAAACATCCACCTGTTATTTTCATCTGATTCAACCTCTTTGTAAACTTGCTATCGGCTCCTCTAGTTCTCTTTTGTTCTTCTTTGTTGTTACTGTTTTTCTGTTTTGGTGAGGGGTTTTTTTAAGATGTCATTGTTTGTGAAATCCTGGTGCCTTAGTCCAATCCATCCCGTGGATTCATTGAAAGTACAGGTCAATTCTTGGCATCTTGTACAAAGGTACAAACTGTATGACATAACCTGGAGCAGAGATCTAAAAAGAACCAATCTATGAGATACTGTCAAGATGGTTTTTATACAATACTGAGCAGTAGAGCATTGAGAGCCTTCCCAAACAGATCCTTTAGGTTAGGTGGGCTTTTTTTTTTGTGCTGTAGGCAATGGAAGTTTTCCTCAGCTAAGGTATTTCGTGTATTCTTATTCTCCATTGTGCTACGGATTCTTGGGGAAGGGTTGAGTCAGTGAGATGAAAAACTGATGCAAAGTTATTTAAGGTAATAAGTATGAAATTTGTTGGCATGAGATTGCAGAAGGACTTTGTGCAGCGTGACTGGGTCATATAATGGCAGATGAAATTCATTGTAGCAGTGACGGTGAGGAAGAAAACCCCTGAAATTTGCATGCAAAATGATGGGCTTGGAAATGGGAAAACCGAATAGTGCTGTAAGGATATGAGCCCAGTACACAGTAAAGACAAAACAAAAGGAAACCAGAACAGATCAAGTGTTAGGAATTATTAGAAAAAAGATTAAAAAAACCAGCTACCCCACAGCAGAAAATACAGTCTTGGCCCCAGTTAATTCTCTGGTGTGGATGCATAATAGATGCTGTGGTTTGGTTTGATTCACTTGCCTTTAAAGTGCAGAATGTCAAATGATAGGAAATATCTTATATACAAGGGAGAACTAAGCAAACAAGTACTGTTTGGTCTGGAAAAAAGAGATGATGAGATGAAGGGAGAGGGAGATAAGAAATATAAATTGTCATAGAGAAAATTAGTACTTGTGTTCTCTCAGGAAACACAAGGTCCTGAGAACACTAAATGAAACCCGCAGGTGGCAGATCCAAAACAAAAGGAGGTGGCTTTTTATGAAGTGCATAATTAATGCATTATACTTTTTGGCACAAAATGCTGCAGAGAGTAAAATGCATGTTGGTGCAAAAATCTGTTGTAAATTGTCACAGAAGACAACTTTCTACTGAGAGCTGTTAAAAGCTAAGACACTATCTTTGGCTCAGGAAATCTCTGCACCGCAAACTGGTAAAGCCTGAGAGACTTTATATTCAAGAAGCATCTCTATAAGCTCGCCTGTTTTTCAGCTCTTCCCTAGAAATCTATTAGTGGCAGCTGTTGGCTATAGTATGCTGGACTGGACGTACGCTGCTCTGATGTACCCAACATATATTTCTTTTACATAGAAGTCCATTATGAGTTGGAATGAGCTTTTAGTGAGAGTGTCTAAGAATAGGAGGTGAAAGGAAGAAATGCTTGAGAGGTAAGATAACATCAGCAATATCCCTGGCAGATATGAAATGGACAGGCAAAGAAAACAAAGTTAAGGAAACCTGTCATAGGGAAAACCGGTTCTCTCTTGCCTGAAAACGGACTGGAATACAAGAAAAAGCTGAGAAGAGGGAAAATTGTGACAAATTGGAAGGAAAGATTGAAGATGATTTAATTACTGCACAGTAAGTTTATATTATGTCTAACTTTTCTGCCAGTTTAATGGGTTAAATAAGCAGGGATTGTAATTTTGCCTAGCTAATGCTTTATGAAATACAAGAAGCTTGTAATACAATCCTTTTGGCTTTCATTAATTACTCATCCAGTAGTGTGTTTAATGCAGTTCCAAATGTCTTTATACTGAAGGGGAAAAAGGAAATGTAGTGACATCATTCTAGAGTACATTTTTGCTAATGCTGAGCAAGTAGGCAATTTAATGTATTATTATGAAAATTCATTGATAACAATGGGTTATTATGACCACTGTTGTCTAATGACTGTTAATTATTTTCACAAAGAATGAGACTAATAATAGGTCCCTTTTTCAGACAGAGTTAGTTGTAAAGGAACATGAATATTCGCAATACAGACTGTTTCCTCTAAGTCAAGGGTCATGTAGGCTGACATCAAAATTATATTTGGCTTGGAAATATGAAGAATAGTTATTTACAGGATGTTCCTCACAGCTACATCTTATTTTGGGCACATACGTACTACATGAAGAGGTATAACTTGCCATGGAACCTATTTGAGGAGATTGTGAGTGTAACAAGGTAAGAACGCTCTGAGTCCTAAGGCTGTGATAGGAATAATAACATTGATATGTTTTTTTCCTATCCAAGCACTTTGTGCAGAATAGTTCAATACAGACAGGAGAATAGACCAGATGACATAATTCTTTCTTACAATCATCTCTTCCGTTGTTACTTTCTGGTCCTCATGCTTTTTTCTGCCTGGTGGCAAAGTGGTTGGCAACAAATAAAAATTATAGCATCTGTTTCTACTAGCCATCTGGGTTTTTTTAATGTCACCCACACACATGCCCATGTACCTACCCACCCACTCATATTATCTCTTGCACAGAGCACATTCATTCTCTCACTCACACAATTTATTCATCCCAACATGCACTGGAGCAGTTGCCATTTAACTTTTGTTTACTGGTAGCAGTAGCAGTATTTAAACAGATGCCTATTTACATCCAAAGAGCATGTCAGTTCTTGCTTGTATGTGTGTACAGCCTTAGAGTTTCTAATAGCAGTATCTTCCATTGTCAACAGTGTCAGAATTTCTGCTCTGCGTTGACTGATATGGCATTTCCCATTTGAAAAATAGGAGGTCTTAGAATGAAAAAGACTTTGACATTTTTAAAACTAAAATGTCATACATAAACCAAAGTTCAGTTTACTAAGTCTATCCTGATATCTGTAGTTCTTTTGTTTCAGCTATGAGAGACTGGCTGATCTTCAATTTTCATGAGAATTCTGTGAGTAAATTAATGATGAGATGGTTTCTGTACTCCAAATAGCAAGCTACTTTTCCCAATAAAACTTGGGATGCGATGATCATGAACAAGCAAACGTGTAGGTATTCAAGGATCCACACACTTCCTGAACAGGGTCTCCAAAGATGAATGCCAGACTATAATATCTTTCTTTACTATCAGAAGAGAAACTTCAGCTTTGAAAGGAATTTGTTTTTCCAAGCAATCTTCTTAAAGATGAACTATAAATTATATGGTTCGTTCGTTTGTTATTAATTTTTACTTTACCTTCTCAGGCTTGTGTGTCTGAAATGAAAGCAGTACCTCTTGGACAGTTAGGCAAAGTGCTTGTTGAGCACCATACTGTACATTATGGGGCTGGATGGTATGTGGAACATATTGTCATCCGTGAATCAGGAAAGACTGGGGACCAATATGCATTTGTTAGTCAGCAATGCGTAGACAGCAGAGCTGACGATGCATAGATGACATTGAAATAGCTTGGAAACGTCAGGAATGGCATGTTGACAGGAAATATTTGTGATAAGGTCCAAAATAATCAAAGCTTCTTTCAGCCTTTCTAAAAATTTTGATTAGAATTATTTTTAAGACTACAATCAAAATACAGAAATAATATAGCTGAACTGGGTGTTACATATCTCACACAACTTGAGAAAAGACTTTCCAGCGCTTGTGAATACAATTGTAATATTCAGGAAAGAAAGACTAGAACAGAAGTGAGATATTAAGTGATGCAGGGAATGAGGAAACCGGTTTTAGTTACGGCTAGAAGAAAGCTGAAGCACAAAGAGGTAGGTTGTTCCATATGGCAGTCAATGCAGAGCAGAAGGCTTCTGCAACAGTGATGAAATCATAAGAAGATATACAAAAACTCTTTTAGCGGAATGAGAATTTCCCATATGTTCATGTATTTGAAGATAGCATTTGCTTTTATTTGCAGTGTTCTTTTTTACTTACATCAATGGCATGCGTTCTTGCAAACAGCTAGTTGACCTGAACTCAATATTATTTTCAAATTGTTTAATGAAAACAAGACCAAAATTCAGAAACAGCATAGATACTGAAAGCATGACATCTTTTGTGTTTTGCCAGGGTTCTGCATTCCTGAGCTCTCACACATGTCTTTTTTGAAGAGGTGTAAAATGCTGGTTTGGGTCCATTTATGAGATCTGAATCAGAACTGGTAGACCAAACTACACAAACTGAACTGATCTGAAGATGTGAATCTGCATTCCATATGCTTTTTAAATTGTTTTTTTAAAACAGCATTTTAAACTGTTTATTACCTCTATGCTCATGGATATTTCCTTTTGTGTTCAGAGATCAGTACTGTACATAGTGGTGCCTATCCTTACATTTTAGCTACCTGTACAGTCTATTAGCAGTTCTTCCTGTAGCATCTAAGGAAATAGAATGATAACATTGCTGAGACAGCAGAGGAGCAAAATGCTATGGAAATATAAACATACGATGAAGGGACAGTGACACTTTCACAATAATACATAGCTGTAGTGCACCATTGTGAGTATTCCAGGTCTCTAAAGTATATTCTGTAGACACCCTACATAATCCACAGAGCAAGTCCGAGGGTAATTCAGAACAGAAGGCTGAGGTTGGTCATTCTTGCATCCTTCTTCACTGAGGAATACTGCGTCCTTGCTATGTGTCTTAATTAGTGTCTGAACATGGCTGTGTAAACCTCTTTGTACCTCTGTTTTGCACACACATTGTCCTCAAAAAGCTGAGTGCAAACTTGCTAATATTTTCCAGTGTATGACTATTAATCTTCAGGTCTATATCTATTGAAAATCAGTTCTGGTCCAGATGTATAATAATATTAGAAATAAGATGGTAATTAAGCAGAGAGTCTATAAGGAATGGAAGAATAAAAGACTGATAGCAAAGAGCGCTATACCTTAGGGGTCAGAAAGTATATGGATACTGTGGGACTTACTAAATGTCAAGCTGAGTCAGATTTTATAAAAGATTTAAAGCAAATAGTAAAGGTTCTTCAACCATTTACTTAGAAAAAGAACCTTGAAAAGATGTGTAACTATGCAGGAACAATAGAGTGCAGACTGAAGGTGATGTAGGTAAAATCTCTAAACAAACAGAACACTTCCTATCTGTTTGTGTTAAGAAGCCATGATGGAGACAAGGGAGGAAAACCCAGGATAACTAATGGGAATGAGGTTATTGGAAATGGACGAATTCAAAAGGCAAATACTACTTTGAATTTCATGTAGCCAAACAGTGACAACCAAAGGAGATATTAGCCCAGAATATTAAAGGAACTGAGAAATGAAGTGACAGATCCAGCAGCAAAGATTTCAAAGGATTTTATGAAGACCTTTATAAAGCTCTTTGAAGAAAAAAAGTTAAAATAGTAGTTGCAGCCAGGATGTAGGAAGGAATGCATCATGACTTTACTAAAGCCGGATTGTAAAACAAAGATGGAACTCTTTAGAAATATTTTCCAGTAAGAGAAAGGTAATGACATCTAATTTCAGTACTGAATTTTATTTGCATTATGGGAAAACATTAGGTAAAAAACCTGGAAAGTAGTAGTAAAAGGAAGAATTGTAAAGAACTGGAGAAGAGTGCGTGATATGCTGATAAAATCTGTTAGTGCTGCAAAGCTTAGAGACTACTGTCAGGAGATGGAGAGGTTATATGGTAAACTTTGAGAAGTGAGCATAAGCAATGGAACCAAATTCTGTTGCACAAGGCTTGAATACCATTAGGCATAAACCCAACTGCATATTTGAGTTCTTAATTCTCATACAAGTTCTTAATTTGCATTGCTTTTTGGGGGAAATTAAGAACAGAGTCTGAAAACTGTATTGGATCTGTATAGCCATGTTTTGTAGGGATTCCTATGGTGAGTTCAAGAAGAAATGGCCTCACGTTGCACTGGAGGAAGTTTAGATCAGACATTATGAAATGTTTCTTCACTGAAAGACTGGCCAAGTATTGGAACAGGCTGCCCTGGGAAGAGGCAGAGTCACTGTCCCTGCAGGTGTTCAAAAGAAGTGTAGGTGTGGCAGCTCAGGACATGACTTACCAGGCATGGTGACATTGAATTGATCATTGCACTTGATGATCTTGGAGGTTTCTTCCAACCTTAACAATTCTATGATCAACAGGATAGGACCAGGAGAAACATCTGGGTTTGTTATATTACAATAGCATTTATGAGGCAATAATGTGACAAGGCTGTGAGTAAATTAATTGTGACCCACAATGTATGTGAGCATTATCAACGAAGATCAAAAAGAATTAGTACCACGACAGTAAAACAGTAGTATTTCAATAAGAATTTCATGTACAGTTGTGGTCACTTCTGTGGAGAAGAACAGGATCAAGCTATAAAGAAGGTATGATGCTTGGGAATTTGGCAAGTCTTCTGTTGAGGAAGGGTATTGAAAAAGTCCGATATATTCAGACTATTAAATTAACTCAGACTATTAAACTAAGTGCTCAAAATGGACACCGTTATGGATATCAAATTAATGGTGGCTTGCACATCAAGGAGGAAAAAGAGTTATTTAAGTTTACAGACAAAATTGTTGTAAAAATAAATGTGTTTTAGCAGGACATCAGAGCCGTTTTGAGAAAATGAAAAGATGTCTGGCAAAGAAAGAATTAATTTTTGGCGTAGCTCGCTTTTAGACTTAACTAAAGAGATGGAAAGAGGCTGAATGGAGCTGCTTTTAAATTGGATCTTGACAAATTTATCATAGATTGTACAATATAGTCAGTGAGTAATAGCAGCATAGGATACTGTATGATCCAGTAGAGATACATTCAGTCCTCCTTTGCAGCTACACATTAGTACTGTTTCAGTACAAAAAGGCTAAAATGTCTTGGGTTAAATCACTAGGAATATGATAAATTTTAATTTTACTTCCATTTTTTTCACTGATATTATTAGTTTACTTCATATTTAATATTAATAGAAAACAGTAGCTATTTATGTTTATCCATGAAGTCATAATATCTGAAGTTATTCTGGACTATTTTAAAGACTGCGAGTACTCATTTTTACCTTCCCCAGGTCCTGGATTTATGGCACACATCCTTAACTGATCTAAAGTAATAAAGTTTTATTTGCATTTTTATGGTGCAACATAAACATTTACCTGTGATTAGGCAGCTGGACTTTACAGTACTGTTGACATAAACCTAGAAAGCCACTGTTTCCATTACTCAGAGTAAAATACCCTGTTTAACAAAACAGCTATTTGAATTTATTAAATCCATACTTTGCCTCTTTTAAGATAGAGCTAAATTACCTTAATTAGGAAAATGTAACATGCTCAGTTCTGCATCGGCCCAGGCAACCAAAGCTCCTCTGTCGAAGTTTTGATTTTTCAAAATAGAAACCCCTGAATTTTCTGTGTATTCTGATAGCATGAATGAAAACATTAAATGTAGCTAAACCAGTAGGACTAGGATTTTTCATTCCTGCAAGTTTCTTATTCTGAAACCTGTCTTTTTCTCCAGCTCTATCTGGAGTCTCCTTCTCTGACCCACATAGGTATGCTCCTGTGCAACTGTGTCTGGGTGATCCTGCTGTGGCAGGGGGATTGGACTGGATGATCTTTCGAGGTCCCTTCTGATCCCTAAGGATTCTGTGATTCTGTGATACCCTTGAGTTACTCAGGAGCCAGCTTAGTATAAATCTGCAGTCCTTAGGAGCCTTCAAGTGGCTGGCAATTAATTTGTAATATTTCAGAGACTAAGTGGAATGAACCCAACCTTTAGTTTGAACATGAGCTTCTGTCCTTTTTCAGTATAATGTTACAATTTTAATTCATTTTTAAAGTAAGTCTACCAGTTTTGAGTGTCTCCTGTGTTCCTGAATTAGGCAAATCTATAGGACTATTTTTAATCTCTCAGCGAACACAATTTCTTCATAGAAGAAATGGATAGTTTCATACTTTGCCTGCATGATAATTGTGATGTGTGATTAAAATATGGCATTTCAAGCTCTGAACCAGGTTATCTCATGAGCATCTCATTATAGCATGTATGTAGCCAATTTTAACACTCTGGTTTTGTAGCCTCTCAAATGTTAAAATTTAAAAACCACTCTGTCCTAGAGTCGTAGAACAGTTTCGGCTGAAAGAGACCTTCTCCATGTGTATATATTTATAAAAATCAGGTGTGCCATAATCAATAGCATTTCAGTGGTTTCTCCCCAGAACTGTAACACTGGCACACACTGCAGTATGACATAACTCCAGATTGGGTGTACAACAAGGAACAGCCAGTGATTCAAGGCAAATAAATAAGCCAGATACTATAAACGTCTTTAGATTAAAATATCTGCCTTTTAAGGTGCCATGTGAAAAGAGAGGTGAATAGCAAATGTGACAATCTTTCTTCTGATGTCCAAGAAGCTGAAGCTAAAATCTGACATTACACTGAAATTGTGATCACACTTCACTATACTAAAAAAAATTCTAAATCTTTATCCTCTTATGCTGGCAAAATACAGACAAGTCTAAGGGAAAGCATCATCTTCTTTCTAATTGCAGGCATGCTCTTGTCCATTAATGTTTGTGTTTTGTTCTCGTTAAATACTGGGGAAATAATAATTTTCCTGTCCAACACATACTAGTGAGCTGAACACCCTGACATTTAAATGGTAGATGAAATAGTCATCTAACGAATCTATGCACAAAATTAAGACTGCTTCTTGGACGTTGTAGCAGACAATGAATAGCAGTAAAAATTTCAGAGAGAAAACTTGGCAGTTACAATCTATTTGACAATTTCTATTTTTGAAATGAACGCTGCCATCTATTAGCCCGCTTCATTTCATTAGCTCAGAACAATAAGTCAAAGCTGAGTTAGAAAAAATCAACATCATTTATGTAAGTAAGGAGAGGATGCACATTTACATTAAGTAGGTTTATAAGGATAAAGAAAATGTGCATTTCCCTGCTTTGGGGCATATGTAAGTTATTTTGGTTTTAGGCAAATGTTTCCTCTGTTATTCAATAGATTCCATAGCAGGACTGGCTGAATTCTTGTATGAAATAACCAGATTGGTAGAAGAGATTGTGGATAATATCTGTTATTAAAGGCAGGTTAGCAGTCTATTTACACTGCCAGGTAGAACCAGGATGGTAATTTCAATGCTATTTTATTTTCATTTTACAAGACTGCACTTCATAGAGGGCCTGAGATTTCCTTCTATCACAAGCAAATGCAGGTGCAGTTGGTTGAATTCCACATTTAAATTCAGAATTCATTTTTATAACCATAACTGAAAAATAGTTCTCTTCTCTTCCTGGTTTTAAGGAGATTGACATTGTCACAAAATAATGCTCAGAACAAAACTAATTAACATATGCTTGATTTTTGCAGCATCTTTATTCATTCTTTATTCGCTTCTTGAAGAAATAAAGCACAATAAATGAAATGTGATATCCAAGAAACACTTGAGAAATGTAGCTGCTAGAATGAAAGGGAATTCGTATTAGCATTGCACTTTACGCCGCATTTAAAAATAAATCTTTTCAGTGTGTCTGTCATAATGAAAAATAATAGGAATCTTATGAGAGAAAATAATGCTGCCATCTCCCAGTGACAACTGCTAACCAAAGATGGTTGAGCTTACTGGGTGTTGAGGGTTTGGCCATTTGAGTGAGATAGGTTATGAGGTGCGATAGGTGTGGGTGAAATGCCTGTGACCTCTTCAAAGCAGGGTTACACCCTGGAACTTGTTTTTGAATAATGTTGAAAAGGTACTTCTCTCACTTAGCATAGCTGGTAGAACCATAGTGTAAGGCACCTCTTAAGTTTTCTTACCATAAGACTAAGCTATTTAGCTGAGGACCAGCCTTTTGGTATTTTATATACATAATCTCATAGGTTTACAATGCTGAGTAACTACGCTATATACCCACCATACACATTTCCTGCTATGCCTTAAAATATTGTTAATTTGTTTTTCAGTTGTTCCCAGAAACACTTCATTTTCTCTCACCCGTTACTTAGAATGAGAAAACAGTCTGCCCTGAAAGATGTTGTGGCATATTGACATTTCTCACAGGCACAAAAGGGGGAAACAGCACTTCTTTCCTCCATATGCTGGATGAACAGGTTACTCAAAGGAAACTTTTCCAGCCATTCCAAATGTTTTCCCTTACTGCAGTGGCTACAGCAACAACATTGACAACAATTTTAATTATTTTTAATTGGGAAAGATATTTAGTCTTTCTCTTTATTTAGTCTTAGTCTTTCTCTTTTCTCTTTCTTAGTCTTTCTCTTTTATTTAGTCTTTCTCTTTTAAAAAGGCTGTTTTCAACAACCGTTTGGAAATGTTTATTTCCTTTTCTTTTCTATATTGATGTGTCTTAGCTGTTTGATAGCGTATCTTGTCTCTAGTTTCCATTAGAGCTCAAATGATGCTGGAAGTATTTCTTTTTGCTCTTTCCTAAGGTAAAGCTGAAACACAGAGAAAGTAAAAATGTTCTGGAATTCCCATTTTGTCACAAATTTGCAGGTGAAGAAGGAGGAAGAGTGGCTGAGCTTCCAGCTGTCCCAGCTGACTCTTCTTCTCCAACAGGTTTGTCACAAATCCTGGAAAGGATTTGGTCAGGGATGATTTTCAGAGCGGGATTTAGCAGATGCTTTATATTAATGATAACTAGTGATGCATAGTTAGGTCCAATCCATACCAGTGTTTAAAAAAATACCCTGGCTTCTTTATCTGAACTTCTGTATCTGTATTCTGTCTGACTGACAACAGTTTGTGACACCTAGAAGCAGCAAGAATACAGCACTGAAAACACTTTAAACCAATTTGAATAATACTGTGGCCCAGCAGTTAAATGTCATCCAACTCCTTCACCTGAGTTGTGCCTCAAGATTAGATACTTAGTCTGTTCTGTGTTTCTTAGGAGCTTTTATAATCAAAGTCAGTGAAAAATGGAAGAGCTCTTGTACTAAATGGATATTCTACCATGAGATTATCCCCGTCTCCCCCAAGTGTTTCACAGGAGTTAGGGTTTTAGATCAATAGCAGTTTGTGAATTCCTTGCCATTTCTGCTGTGTTTTCAAAAGCACTTGGCCAGAAACCCCTTGAGTATGAATTTGAGAAGAGCAGTGCTGGGGTATTCCCTGGGAAGACTCTTGTCTTTTAAAATTTCCTCTTTTTTTGGAGGAGCACAGATATTCAAATCTTTACAAAACTGCTCCTCTTTCCAAGGAGTGTTTAACATGACATTGTGTTCTTTAGCTGCTCCCCTTATTTTTTTCTCTTTTTCAGTGAAGTGTTTTTGGCATGTGGCTGCTTGCTTATTTTGGGGGCCAGATCACCAGGGTGTCCTGTATTTCTCTACAAGTGCAGGTACTTAACATAAACAGTCATGCAAGAAATGATGAAGCTCAGCTGAGGAGCTGTAAGAAAGATGACATGTCAGAGAACACAGAGTGTTTCTGGAAATCCTCTACTGAGGCTGAGTTAGAATGTAGAGCAATCAGACACTGATCCACAGACCAGAAGAAATACAGCAGTTGCCAGCTTTGTGATAGAGTTCATCATCATTTGAACTCCGTGAGGCTCAGAGCAGAGATGTGCTTTTTGAGTAATTTAGTGTCATCTGTAGCCTAGGAAATGTTTTGTAGGAGTATTATGCATGTAAGTGCATTTAAATGCAAGTGTGTGGTAGAGTATTATTTACATGTTTTTATAATAATTTGCGATGTGTTTATTTTTCTTCCATTTTCTCTTGTGCCTGTTTTTCAAGCCCACTCGCATTTAGTTTCTTATTATTCCTTATAGCAGTTCTTAAATTTTAATAACGCTGCTTCTGTGTGCTTTTTACAGAAACACGGAATTGTTGAGGCTGGAGAAGACCTCTAAGATCATCAAGTCCAGCCTATGACCTAACATCACCACAACACATATAGACAGACGTTGGAGGGAATTTAGTTACTGTTTGTGCTGCAGAAACACGGGGATATTTACAGCATAAACTGACAGCTTTTTTCAACATAGAATCTAGTCCCTTCTGGAAGCTCTGGATAGAGGAAGCAATATTCTTAGCTCAGGACATTAACACCTCTAAACAGGTAACAAACAATGTGTTTGTGTTTTCTGCCAATCTTTATTTGTATACAACTTTGAGGATTAAAACAATTTAACAGAGACTCTGAAGGAAACATCTGTTACAGAAAATTTGAGTAGGAATAGTCAGGAGAGTGGAGAAAGAAACAGCGGTGTCTCGCTGAGCACAGTGTGTGCACTCTTGTGCCTTTCTGAACTCTCACCAATACTGTAATCATGGCATTCTAACCTGTCGCCCTTACCATGAAGTGAACTATTGCCTTCTGCTGATATTGGCTGCCAAATGATTGAGATTTTCTGGAAGGAAGCAAACTTGTAAATCAGCTTAGATTGAGAACCAAAGCATAATATGTGGAATCAGGAGGAGCTCAGCTCTTAACTAACCACAGCCTCAATAATTCAGCGGCAGTTGAAGGGGGTCATTATTTTACTGGATTTAAACTACTTAAAGTGCTTATTCGTGAGAAAAGTGAGAGAGTTTTAAATGTTTATTTAAAAGGGACTAAATACCTGTGGATGAGGGTAGTTAGTTTTGTCAAAGGCACATTTATCTTCTTTAATGGTGAAATTCAGATGGTGGTTTATTGTTAAGATTATTTAGCTGGAATTTAGAGCTGCAGTCCTTTTGTCCTCCTGGAGTAAAACTAGTGTAATCTAAGCTTTACCGTATTTCTCTTTAAATCATAATTCCACTAGTGAGAAATCTGATTTCTAGATCAGTAGTTTTTAATGACTAGGGATGCACATCCATAAATGTTGCCTGAAAGAACAGAAATTAACTACAAAGATTCACAAACTGAAGGGTGTTTTTTTATTGCTTTTGAATCTACTTCTGTTTAGCACTGAATGTTTTACAGAGCAAAAAGCAGAACAGGCAGGTACCTGAGTCTTCATTACTTATTTGGCATTTTATAGGAGCAGTGAGTGAATGTAACACAGTTTCCTTATATTTCTGAAATGAGGTATAAGCACAGGAATATTTTAGGGCCATAAGTACATTTATCTAACCACTTGTAGAGAAGTAATAGAACAACATGGAAAATTCTCGATTTGCTCCTTGTTTCATGATTATAAAGTGAGATATTTGGTTAATTGGCTAGGTGTAAATTGATTCTATGAGCAAGGCTTCTGCCTGTGCAGCAACATTTTGTTCATGACATGTTTTGGAGAGTTCCCAATGTTTTTCTCCCTTTATAAGTAATCTCAAAAAAAAAACTCCCGAGTGCAGAATGTCTCTTTCTATATCAGCCCAACCACATATTGTGCTGAGACCCCCTGCAGTCAGAGAATCTGGACTTGGTGGTGAAGGTTGATTTTGGAGTGTAAGAGACAGCATTTGCATTACAAATCTTAACAGTCATTCTGACATTTGAAAATGTGCTTTTCCTTGCAATAATTTTTCCCCTGACTATACAGTAACAGCTAGTGAACTGGAACAGCGTTTGTTAGAAATCACATCAAAATATGGTGTTAAGTCTCACAGAATGTCAGGGCTGCTACAAACAACAGTTTAGCAATGCAGAAATACATAAAAATGTTTAAATATTCAGGGCACTTTGCTTCTTTCAGCTAACAGGTCTTTTATTTACATGAGCTGAGTTATGTGATAGTAAAAGAGTGAATGAGCTTTTTATAGCTGAAAAGTTGCTTTGTGTCTTTCTGAAGTCCTTACACCTGTGAAACTGTTAGATAACTTGTAGATGAAGCAATGTGTATGCTATTGTTAATTCACCAGTAAGTTCTCTGTAGCTTTCCCTATGTCTTAGCGAGCAGTGCTGTCACCGAGAGAGCTCACCGAGAGAGATACATGAGTGTGAGGACTAGTGTTGTAAGAACTGCATTCTTTCTAATTGCTCTGACACTGATGCTTTGTTTGATGTTCTCCAAAAAGTATAAGGATAGACAAAGTAATCTCCTCAGCATGCATCTTCATGCAGTTTAGCTTTCATGAAATCCTGATAGCATTTATTCAACCTCATGAGACAGTTTCACTATGATAAATGTTCGGTGCTACAAACACTTTCTGGATCCAAGTGTCCAGAGCAGATCTTTGGTGACAACCAGGGCCCAGGTCTGTGAAATCCTGGTGGGGTATCATATCGCTGCTGGCTCCCAATATTTTTTGGCAAATGAAATTCTTTGTGCTCTTTCATACAATCTTTTGATAGACTTGCTGTGTGGTCTGTCATATGCCTGTGAGTTACCCAGTTTCCTCTTTGAGAACGTGTCTTTTTTCAGTGTCAATAAAACAGAGCCAGTGAAATACACAGAACATGTTATGACTGGCACTTAAGTATTTTAATCTCGGTATGATGAAAAGGGGCAGTATTTTACGTACTCTAAGTTACAGAAGCAGTAAAATCACTCAATTTTTACCTCATTCTATTACTAGTTGAGAAGACATATCCTTTATCCTGCCCTATATTTAGACATCAACTGCTCAGGTTGGTACCATGGTAACTGCAGCACACACAAAAATTGTCAGCGAGAGGTGATCGCTGGTGCTCAGTTTCAGTACTTCCAGATTAGGCACTGACAGTTTCAAAGAATTACGTCAGGGCCAAACCCATGTGTGCTGGGTGCACTGAGAAGGGTTAGAATACAGGACAGTGTACTGGGACCACTAGTAATAAGTCAATATTTTTCTGTAGCATTGATATTCCATACTATCCCATCTAGAACACTGCTGTTTGGCATCTGTGAATAAACCTTCTCTTGTGGAGACCTCGTCTGACACAATGATGAAATAACTGCAAAACGTGATTGATCCAAATATATTAATCACAGCAGCAGTCCACTGGCCAAGTACAGAAGTGAAAGGTAAAACAATGTAGTCATGGAGCAGAAGGAAAGACTGATGGAGGTTCTGATATAATATGAGGAGAAACACAAAGAACAAATGTAACTGAAGCGCTCTATAAGCCCAGGAGACAGTGGCAAGGACTCTGCACTTGTCAATAAAACTTCATTGCCAAAAATTAAAAGTAGGTCAAAATATTTTATCTCTAAAGTTAATTACATGAGGCTTTCTGTTGATATAAAGCTCAGAAATAAGTGACATAGATTACATTTCTAAAGCTGAAATAGATCTCACTTAGCTTTAGTTGCCTGTAATGTGCATGTCTGTACTAATGTCATCGTCTGAGCTTTCCCTGCAGAAAGTCAGTGAAGCAGATCCTTCCAGGAGCTGGTTGTCTTCTCTCTTTATGTGAACATTTGTCTTAAATTGAAATCTATTACGCTTGGAGATACTGCTGTTTTCTCAAGATTTTACAGAGAAACAGACAGGCAAAGCTGAGTGAGTGAATTCTATACCATGTTTATCTCTTATTTTTAATAAACAAGATAAATTTAAAATAAAGTACAGCTGACTGATTTTTTTCTTAAAGTAGTTATGGTCAATCCAAGTCTGCTTTTTCCAGCAAATAAAATATTCAACCATTTTCCTCAGTATATTAAGGACTCAAGAACTGAATTAAGTTCAAGGGAAATAGTTTAGAAAATACATATAACTCAGAAAGAATGGCTTCAGTAATGAAGTTCTCACCTAGTTGCAAACTGATTTCAAAGCTTTTATTATTTTCAAAGTTTTTATTATTTCTTTTTTAAAGATTCACACTATTTTCTAGATAAATTTGCCCAGCTTTGACTTCTAGGAAGTAGTCATAATTTTGACTGTTAGCCTGAATAGGTCTCTCACACCAAATTTCTGCTGCCTTTGACAGTATTTATGACAACAAGCAAGTCAGTATGGCTGTGGAAGTTAAATAGATTAGGCTGCTTATTTTACTGGAATCACTTTAGAGTGATTTATTAACTTTTTCCGGTTAACTAATGAAAATATTAAAGACCATAATCTTATTAACTGACCTTACTACAACAAAAGTATTCTGCATTTGCAGCGGCTTTTGGAGACTTACTTAGACGTCTGATTGTCTCTTTATTTGCCTGCCTCAGAATCATGTAAATATTGGATTACGGTGTCTTAATCAAAGTCTTGCCCAGCCATATGTGTTCCTGAAGTTGAAGAAAGGTACATCCATTCTATTTTCTTTGCCTGTTAAACCGGATCTCAAACCTGACCTGTTGTTTAGTAAGCCAGACAATCAAGCTGCTTCAGATGGGTTTGAATTTGTCAAAAGTGATGCCTGTCTTTTGTTTCTGAGTTGTTTGGTTGGTTGTTTTGGGCGGTTGTTTGGGGTTCTTCAATTTGTATTGTGTAGTATAATGTCTGTTTACAGATTTGAATGGGGCTTATTCTAGTGATCTCTGTAGCAGTCCTGAAGTGTGGTTTTCCTCAAACTCAGATTGAATTGCCCTTTCCAGGTTAGCTGAACGGTCACAGCTGCTGCTTATTAGCATCGCAGAATCATAGAATCCTTAGGGATCGAAGGGACCTGGAAAGATCATCCAGTCCACTGCCCCTGCCACAGCAGGACCACCTAGAGCAAGTCACACAGGAACAGATCCAGGCAGGTCATTCTTTCTTCTCCCTGTTGCTGTTTTATGCATATAAATTCTCTTTCAAAAAGATTCTGTTCCAGTTATACTGAGTAAATGAATGTAAGGTTGGTTCAGGGCAAATGTATTTTGGGGTTTTTTTTTACTGACCCTATTCCTGAATTTATTTTTTCACTAATCCTGTTGAAAATGACCAAGCCGTGATAATTGTGGATTATCAGAAACCTCTAATTACGCATTCACTATGATTTAAATGTAGATTTTTGTGCGTGAAGTTTTTCAATTCATTTTTGGATAGGAATTTAGTATAAAACAAAAAAACATGCTTACCAAAACTCTGTGGATTTAGGAGGAAATTCGGGATGGGCTTTTTCAGATGCCTGGAAAATCCTGTTCTTTAAAGAAGTGCTGAGATCCCACTCAGATGCACAGTCCATTATTCCAGTGAGCAATTAGTTCTGTAAATCATTTGGGCTTTTACACTTGTTCTTGTCTGGGACAGGATAGAGGAGTTCAGTTCAGCACAACTGGAAGAGCCCATGAAAGCAGAGTCTGAAGAGTGAGATGCCAGCAGAAGTTACTCTTCTGATTTGTCTCCTACAGGAATGTTCTGCCTCTGATTTGGGCTCAGTGTTTCAGGGGCCTTTATTTTGCCTCCCATTTCTAAAAGGTTTTCTTTAGCGGAGATTCTCAAGATTAGCAAGTAAGATCAAAATAACCAGGCAGCAAATCAATAGGTTTGCTAAGCTTAATAGAAAAGGTCCTTTATCTAGACACTCTAACTCCTTTTCCAATAAAAGCCTATTAAAATGATAGTAACATCAGCAGTATGGGAAATCACTTGTGCACACAGGTTGATGAAATTAAGCATATGGCGTGTCTTGACTTGCCATTTTCTGCTCCGCCGGGAATATCGTCATTAGCCAATCATCAAGTCTCAATACTGAGCCTATAAAATGACTGACATTTATAAATGTAAATATTACATGGTGACTGTTCAAACACTGCTTCTGTTACAAGAGCTATTGCCGCTGCTGCAGACAGTGATGTGTTGCCAGCAGTGACGCTGCAAAGTACTGACTAAAGTCAAACTGGGTCATAGATTCAAAGCAAATGCTCAAAGCATGAGTCCCAGGATAAAAAGAAGCATGTGAAGAAAATCTGAAAAGAAGTTAACAAAAATTAAACTTTCAGTAGTCGGAAAGGGTTGCTGCAATATTTGATTATGAGGAATTTTTCAGTGCCGTTGTTTTTGAGCCAAGGGATGTGAAGCATCGATTCTCTTTGACAGTTCCAACAATTCCTGCTTCTTTTCTGAAGCCAGCGGTTGCCCAGCTCCCCCAAGTCGGACATCTTAAGAGTTAGCTTGTAAATTTCCAAAGTTTGGAAACACAGTTTTGGAAACACAAATGGACAAGGACAGTGCAGCATAAAAATCCAGTTGAAGCTTCCTCCTGCTGAAGATCTTCAAAGCAGCAGGCCTTTTCTCAGCTTTTTCCTCACTGGCTCTGTGTCCCTGAGCACAG
Source organism: Upupa epops (assembly GCA_013397515.1). Lineage (NCBI taxonomy): Eukaryota > Metazoa > Chordata > Aves > Bucerotiformes > Upupidae > Upupa > Upupa epops. The sequence continues at coordinate 554,406 of VZRI01006118.1, forward strand.
ACGACATGAAAAATTTCAAGATGGAGAAGCTGACAAATGAGGGAGGGAGGGATAGAGGAGGGAAGGGTGAATTGGGGGACAGAAACCTTCTCCAGATCCAAACTTTTCTTAAGGCACCTTTCTCCATTCAAACCTAATTTGCTAGTAGTAACTAAAAAGCAGTTAACATTTTTCCTCAATGAAAATGAAAACTAGAAGATTTTTCTGTAGGTTTACCTATCATCACTGAGTTTTCTCCCTGTCAACTTCTCTTTTCTGCAGAGGAATGAAACCCCCAGTAACATAAAAGACCCTGTTGTAAATCACACGAGAGAAAGAGCAGCATGTGACCTGCAAGACCTGTCAACAGCTCAGGTATTTTCTGTGTTTTAAGAACTAATCCATAGACTTAAATGAATCCATGAAAATATTAGCTGAATTATTAATAATTATTCAGCTTCTTGAAATGATAATGGGATATGTCATAATCTCTCTGTTTGCAGACAGCTGGTGAGGAAAGATGTAGATTAGAAGTGTAGAATACATTCTCTCTAACAGCTTGTTCATCTAGCTCTAACAATTACGGTTGCTGCTCCTCCTCTATTCCTTTTTGGTCTCTTGACTACAATAAAGCTCATTACAGCATTTAGATTTTCAGTGGTTCACATCAAAAGAAAATGTGATTTTGTCTGTGCAGTGAGTTTGGCTCGGTTGTCACAACTCCTTTCTGGTTAATAGGTTTGCAACTAGACGGCTGGATTGTCTGCAAATTTGACCATCGATCTCTGCGATTTTACACGCTCTGAAATGGGCTTGTTAAAATTGCACATCGATACATGATGACCCGGTGTGTGTAGTGCAAACCAAACATCAATGTTTCTTCAGCCAAAGTTCAGCTCATCTCGGAGGAAAAAGGATTTGGAAAACTCTCCATGCATTCCCTCTCTTCACAAACTTGCTGCTACCTGTGACTGGGTTACCCGGGTTATGAATAACCCATAGAACATGCTGGTTTTACACGCTTCCAGAATTGCTACCACTAGGGAGAATGAGGTACACATACTTCTGTTGGTTTTGTGTGACATTTTCCTATCTTAAAAATTAATTAACTCCGTGCAAGTCAAACCAAACATTTTCTGTAGACAGCAAAAGTCTAGAAGTCTGCACAATGTTATCTGTATTTAATCCTTTATTCCTCTTTCTCAGAAGTGGATCACTGGCAACAGATCATTTTTTTTTGAGACTATATGTGGTCTCACTGCATTAGTCATCCCCTGGAAAACACTTTTCTCTTAAAAATAAATATATTCTAGCAAGTATTCTAATCAGACAAGTTCTTGACCTCATTCATGTCTCTAAATATGTGAGGGGTGGGTGTCAGGAGGATGGAGCCAGGCTCTTCTCAAGGTCATCTGGGGATAGGACAAGGGGCAATGGGTGCAAGCTGGAACAGAGGAGGTTCCATATCAATATCAGCAGGACCTTCTTCCTAGGGAGGGTCCCAGAGCGCTGGAACAGGCTGCCCAGGGGGGTTGTGGCGTCTCCTTCTCTGGAGATGTTCCAGACCCACCTGGATGTGTTCCTGTGTGACTTGGTCTAGGTGATCCTGCTGTGGCAGGGGGATTGGATTAGATGATCTTTTGAGGTCCCTCCTGATCCCTAATGATTCTCTGATTCCTTGTATGTTTCCAAGCAATGAAATAGTGCATTAATATAAGCAGAGCAATATGCAAGGAAAAGCAGCTATTTTAAAAATTAATGTCTAAGTTCTGGTAATGTAAAATACGTATTTACAAACAGAGCCAGGAGTTTGCACAACACTGTGTATCTGTGGTTTTCACCTGTCTTCTAGCCATGTATAACACACTTATTAAATAAACTGTAGTGAACCATCTTATTTTATTCAAGCATGATGCTATACTTTTACCAATCCAATTAAAGACAGACGAGACCAATGATCAAACTCGTATCACAACTAAACATATCACAGTGTAAACATGTCACAGACTCTAATCATTATTTTTTGGATTTAGCTATGGAAAACGGGAGGAGGACCCTCTTTCCCTGCATTCTACCTAGAATTTTAGCCTTTCAAAAACATTTGCTCTACTGCCACAGCACCTTATCTTAAGAGCCTTGTTTTTCACCTTATGCTTTACCAGTCTAAACTCACTAAGCAGCTGATAACCTTGACACCTTGTAAGGAAGCATTAAAGTGCCTCTTTAACACTTTTTCCTTAAAATCATTGTCAGTGTGGTGTTCTCATTCTCCCATGTCACATGTTACGGGGTGACAGTGCAGATGCAGATGCAGGGTAGATGATGCACTCAAGCTGGTTTTGAATGACACTACATTTCAGTAGTGATACCAACCATTGGTGATGGTGAAAGGAATAGGTGCCAAGCCCCTCCACACGTACGGGTGTTAATGAAAAATGATAACAAAAACAAAGACTTTTTTCCCCCCCATTTCTGGGGAATCTCTTTTAAACTACATGTTCTGCTATATTTTAACTTACAGTGGATCTTATTATGTTGCAAGCTGGTCAGCCTGGTCTAAATAGCACAAGACTTTCACCAATTCTTCACCTGAAAAATCTGTCCAGGGAAAACACACAGCTGTGGCTGGTGGAGCACAGAACCTGTTTTCTCTTTCATCTCTGCGTAATCCTTTGAGTAAGGATTGCTTTCCTATTACTCCGGCTGAGCAACTCTAGTGTGCATTAGATTAAGAATGTTTCTCAGGACTCAAGAGTTTTTAATCATTATGGGAATCCAGATCTCTCAAAACCATCTTTATATCTTTAAATTATGTGGGAGATCCTATCATGATTAACATTAGATTTTACCAGTTATCAGCCCTACCTGAAATGAGATGAATAAGAATTCAGAAATCTATAAAGAAAAACAGATAGAAGGTCTCTATGCCAAGACCTTAATCTCTGTTTTTCAGCTGAGGAAGTAGGTGTAAGACCCATGAAAAGCCAAAATCACATACTGTGAAAATGTTTAATCTCTGACATCTCTCCATGTTTGTTAGGGACTTTACTTCACTGTTCTAGACATTTAAAAAACACTGTGGACTTTTTAACTGACAGAGAGCAGTAGAACTCATTTAACAGTAACTCTATCTAACATTTTTTCTTAAATTGAATTAACTTTATTAAAGCTAATCCTACAAGTTAACTCAAATCCAAGACCAACTTTTGCAATTCCTTCCTAACAGAACAAAATACTTGTTTATGATGTTCACTTCTGCCCTTCTCACCCTGCATTTTGTGACTCCAGCAGGAGCACTCCCAGTCTGTTTTGTTGAAAGTAGGGGATGTTTGTAATGGTATGTCATTAAAGGTGAAATTTGGGAAGGCAAATCTTTTGGGCATTGAGGATTGAGCAACTGATGGACTAATGTCAGTCTGTGTGGGGAAATGCAGAGCCAAGGAGAATATTGCTTAATGCAGCAGTTGAGCATCTTTAAACTTGCCATCTCTGGTTCTGTTGGTGTCTATTGAATTTATAAAAAAGAAATCCTAATTTTCTTCTTGCTTTTATGTTTCAAAATAATTTAGTTGGATGGTTCTGTTTCTGGGTGTCTTTGATTCTGAAGTTTTCAGGTGGATGTTTTTCAAGTGGACACTGGGACATGCAAAGGATGGTGGTTGCAAAAGGGGAAGGCTCTGATTGGCTTCTAGAGAAGATTACTGTGAAAGAGTCAGCAATTGCATAGACAGAAAAGTTGTTTATGGGCCAAACATGGCTAAAAGGCAGACACAATGGAAAAAGATTTGCCTCAGTAACTCTCACTGCCACAGGTCAATATCATTGTAAAACTGCCATTTGATAAGAAACTGTTTTGAACCGCAGAATGCAGCTATGAGATTTGCTTCTATAAACACATGGTTTAAAATATTCCTGTAGAGCATTGTCATTATATAGGGAATTAGTGTGCCTGCACACTGTTGGTTTTTTAGTACCATTTAATAACCACTATTTGCCAGAGGACTAATTTCTGCTTTGTTACTCCAGATTTACAGTGGTATAAATGGCAACAACTTGGGTCTATTCTCTTCATAAATTGCTGCCTCACCAAGTCTTCCCTCTACTTTGCCACTTGCAAACTTTATTTTAAGCTTTGAATGCCTCTGCTACTTGCTAGGCACAGTGAAAATGAGGGAAATGTGGGGTAAAACATGCTTACACAGGGAAGGAAACGTTTCTGTTGCTTGAATTGTTTCTTGAATAGAAAACCAATGGGTGTCATTTATAGCATGCATTGGATGTGCTTTTGACAGACATCACGTAGGTAATCTGTCCACAGAGGAGAAGTTTTGAACCCAGTGCCTGTCAAGAGAAGAAGAGAATGTGCCTCTTCTCTCCTTGTGCCAAAACAAACATAATTTAGTGTACAAGCCAGGAGGAAACCAGAACACACCAGATCTAGGCAACCAAACCCCACTATGTACCTTTAAGATTAATGTGTTTCTTAGGATCCAGCTCCTAAGAGCAATAGAGAGCCTAGATGAGCCTTTAGATTACAGCAAAAACTCTAATTCATTGCCTCCTAACTCCCAAGGCACTTCTGCTTGCTGTAGCAGCACTGGCATGATGGGGATTAGCAATAGCCTATGGAGACTGAGTAGAATTCCAGTGCAATCAATTTCCTCTGCCTTATCTCCAACTTTTGATCACTTGAAACCCAGAAAGAAAAAAGAGGAAGCTCTTAATGTGCAAAAGCAAATAATTCCAGCTTTGCTTTAGATTATATGTTGGGACTTGTCTGAATGAAATATAGGAATATTTAGTGCATTTAAGGTTGTATAACAAGATTTTATTCACATTTAGAAAAAATCAACCCCACAACTATTTCTCTTTCTACAAGAATGAATTTATTTGGTAGGAGAAAGTGTTCCTGTGACTTTTTTTATACAATAATTGGTGAGTCCAGAGCTGGTTGTGATTAGGAAAGAAAGCTTTTCATCTTTGGTTCAGGCACCTATCTAATGTTTACAAATACTTTAGGTCTATATCAAATCACAGTGAAAACAGTGGGAGGAACATTAGCCCCTAAAATGAGCATTAAAAACATCCAATTAGCCCTGATTCATCAGAGCATAAATTGTATAAATCAAACAGAAATGGCTTTGAAATAAAAACTACTTGAATCTCCGTGTTACAACCATTTCACAGTAAAGAGGTAACTCAACAGTCAGTACATTAAATAGGATTATATGTACGAGATGATGGCTAAGTAGAAAATTATATTGTATACTTTCTAGTTAAATCTTTAATCTAGATGATATCATAGTCAAGTGCCGCACTAGGGATGAATACGGGCATTTATCATAATTTAGACACTGTCCTACAGAAGTATTAACTGGGTCTTCAATCTTCTTTTAATCAGAAATTCAGGAGAGGAGGACTTCTGCCAGGTATTTAGGAAAAGAGCTAATGAATTCAGGTATCGTTTCTTCCATTACATCACCTGTTTTATTCATCAGATCTGAAATAATAATGTAAGAATATTTTGACACAGTCCCACATAGCATCCTCGTAGCCAAACTGAGGCAGTGTGTACTGCATGATAGGGTACTGAGTTGGATCGTGAACTGGCTACAGGATAGAAGCCAGAGAGTGATGGTTAATGGGACAGAGTCTAGTTGGAGTCCTGTATCTAGTGGAGTCCCCCAAGGATTGGTACTGGGACCAGTCCTCTTCAATCTATTCATTAATGACTTGGGTGAAGGATTAGGATGCACTGTCAGCAAGTTGGCTGGTGACAAAAAGCTGGGTGGTGTTGCCGACCCCCCAGCAGACTGTGCTGCCATTCAGTGAGACCTGGACAGGCTGGAGACCTGGGCAGAGAGAAATGGAATGAGGGACAACAAGGGGCAGGGTAGGGTCTGGCATCTGGGCAAGAACAACCCCAGGTACCAGTATAGCTTGGGGACTGACCTGTTGGAGAGCAGTGGAGGAGAAACGGACCTGGGGGTCCTAGTGGACAGCAGGATGGCTATGAGCCAGCAATGTGCTCTTGTGGCCAAGAGGGCCAACAGGGGTGGATCAGAAGGGAGTTGGTTAGCAGATTTAGAGAGGTTCTTCTTCCCCTCTACTCTGCACTAGTGAGACTGCATCTGGAGTACTGTGTCCAGTTCTGGGCCCCTTGGTTCAAGGAAACAGAGCTGCTGGAGGGTGTCCAGCGTAGAGCAACAAAGATGATGAAGGAAGTTAGAACACCTCCCTCATGAGGAAAGGCTGCGGGAGCTGGGTCTCTTGAGCTTGGAAGAGGAGGGTGAGGGGTGATTTTATTAATGTCTATAAATCTGTGAGGGTGGGTGTCAGGAGGATGGAGCCAGGCTCTTCTCAAGGTCATCTAGTGATAGGACAAGGGGCAATGAGCACCAGCTGGAACAGAGGAGGTTCCCTATCAATATCAGCAGGAACTTCTTCCCAGTGAGGGTAATGGAACACTGGAACAGGCTGCCCGGGGGCAGTGTGGATTCTCCTTCTTTGGCGATGTTTAAAACCTGCTTGGACAGTGTTCAAGTGCAACTTGGTCTAGGTGATCCTGCTGTGGCAGGGGGAGATTGGACTAGATGATCTTTCAGGCTCCCTTCTGATCCCTAATAATTCTATGATTCTGTGATTCATCACATTGTGTCATCATACTTACTAGTACTGGCCATTTTTCCCCATTTGTTATAGCAAGAATTGTCAAATATTTAAGGATCTAATCAGCACCCAGATGAAGTCCTTAGATAGTAATATTCCCCATGTAGACTAAGACATCTCAGGGACCTTTTTTAACCTACGACACCAGAAACATCTTTAATTTTTTTTTTCCTCTTCCTTTTCCCTCTTTTATTTGTTCAGAGGGAGATGGAGGGTTTATTTCACAAAACATCAAGACAAAACAAAACCAGACTTGGAAAAGTCATCAGAAAATGTATCTGAGTTGATTATGGCTTTTTATGGAAGCAACGGCAAGTCAAATCCCGTTTCCATGGAAAACAAAGCGGGATATCAGGCTAAGAACCAAGTAACATATGATGCAAAATAATCTATGAATTTGGCTATCAGTTAATTTGATTTGGGTTTCCTCTTTAAGAGAAATAATCATGCAGTGCTCCAAACGTTGCAGATCTTGTTGTGTGAATAGACAGGAAAAGCAGAACCGAAATTTTCACGTCATGCCATTTTAAAAGTTTGGCTTTCTCAGAGGAGAAGAACGGCCTCGTGTTGTGTCAGGGTGGGTTTGGGTTGAGTATTAGGGAAAATTCTGTTCCTGGAAGAGCGGTCAAGGATTAGAACAGAGCACTGCCCATGGAAGTGGTGAAGTCACCATTCCTGGAGGCGTTCAAAAACGTGTCAACATAACACTTCGGGACATGTTTTAGTGGGCATGTTGGTGTTGGGTTGATGGTTGGACTCAGTGATCTGAGAGGTCTATTCCCACCTTAATGATCCTATGATGATCAAGCATATTCTTTTTTTGTGGGAGGCATAGTCAATGCCTATGAATGTAAAAGGCACTAAGTGTTCACATTTAGAAATCAGTGCAGTGTAGTTTGAATTTGATAACATAATTACAGTGAATGCCCCTGAAGTTTAAATCTGGTATTTCCCTGAGTGCTAACAGACAACATGCCTTTAGCACCAAGACTGATGCAAATGGGGCTAGGCACTTGCTGAGCCCTTAGGAGAAAGCTTCCTTTCTTCCTGTATGTTAGCTATGCTAATATCTGCATATCTCTTACTGGATGCTAACTCATTGTTCCTTTGCTTCCTAGATACTTTTATCATCTGACTTGGGAATGCTTTATAAAGTGAGACTTGGTCTCCAGAGTTGGGAAAACAGCATGCCCCATTTGTCTCTTTGTCGCTTTAAAATGCAGAACATGTTGACCCTGGATACCTTCAGTCTCACCATAAATAAAATGCTTCCCCTTTCTTTTAATGGAGACAGATGGATTGAATTCCCTGTGGAGTGGCCATTAAAAGAAGCAATTTCTGGTAGGTATAAAACTACTTTAAAGAAGTAGAGAGGCATAGGAGATTCACAGGTGAAACCTTTATCAAAACAGAAAATTTTATTGTCTTTATTTAATTATTTATAAAGTCTGGTTAAGACTTGAACAGGTTTTAAGGAACATACCGAATTTCTGTAGCATAAAATGGGTAATGCACTATCCTTTTGAGAGCACAGAGCCATTGTCACATGCTACAAAGAACAGTTTCTAACACATACCCTTTTCTTGCAATGTTGAAATCCTTTACTCTCTGTTTAGTCCTCAGCTGCTCATATCATTGACATTAACAACAGGAGTTTTACAGTTCATTTGCTCTTAAGCTATTTTTTGTTTGCACATTCCAAACAAACATTCTTAGTAAATAACAGCTCAAAGCTACATATAAGCAACAGCTTTATTACCTTTGTATGCCTCAAATATTTATGCCTGTTAAAATTAGCTCAACAATGGTTTTACATGTTAGCTTTGTTAAGCAAAATAAAAGAAACCCTGTCACCTACCCACCATCTCTCTTCTAACAAGATGCTTACTGAATACCACCCTGTGACAGAACAACTCTCAATAAACAGCCCAAATAGTAATAAGTAATGTTCAAACGATTTGTGCCTGTGCTTTCTGAAGAAAACTAATGAGTTACCTGGGTCCAGGTCGCTTCTAATCCATAATGTTCTGTTCTGTGACTTGTTCTAGGTGTCCTGCTGTGGCAGGGGGATTGGACTAGATGATCTTTCAAGGTCCCTTCTGATCCCTGATGATTCTGTGATTCTATAGGTTAGGAATATGTCAGTTTATCCAAAGTGAGATGAAGTAGATGTTAAATGAACTATCCCAAAAGGCCTTGGATGGGATGTTATGCCCCATTTTCAGTGAGGTGTTTGCGTATGTTCAAATGTAAGCACGCAAATCATCTCAGCAGAATTAACAGTGTCTGAGGGGTTTTTTGTGTATGTTGGTTGAAAAATTAAATTTGCTGCTTAGGCTTTGGATTTTGTATTGCTTAGAGCTGCTATTTACACTTGAAGACTTGTACAGTACTATAGGCACAGAACACAGCTTAGGGGCTTTCATTTCCTATAGCCAACAGTGAAACTAAGAGGACCTTCAGATTAACATAAGCACAAGTTTGCCTCTTGCAGAAAGGTGGTCATTGTCAGCAGAGTTTAGTTCATGTACAAGCACAACAGAAACAGTGAGAAAGATTCAGTGTGGGCAATAAATGGCCAGTGAGACTGGAACCCTCAGGACCTTGGTTTTGAATCTGACTGTGTCCTTGATTTTGTTGAAAAAAACTTCCCTATTCCTTTTTTGCAGGGTTTGGGGTGGGTTTGGGTTTTTTCTGTTATTATAATACTTTTCTCTTTGTACAGTGCTTTCAGATCAAGAAATATTAAAAAAGTCTCAAAAACTAATAGGCATTATACTGCCTACATGTGTTTAGGTAAGAGAATGGAATGTCTCAACTCTCTTGCATTTCTTTCTTTCCACGAATGCTTTAGAAGTTATCAAGGAGGAATTTGTAATCGCTGTGAAGAAAAAAACCCTAGGATAGTGAAAAAAACATATTCCCTGAAATCTCTGCCATTTTAATGTCCAGGAGAGCTTTAAGCATCTCCACAGCAGGTGGCACACGTGGAGTTCAAAGCGATCCTTTACACATAAACTTACTTGCAATTTATTGTATAAAACAGAGCTGTTTCTGTCAGCTTTCTAAATCTAATTTATTTTCTCCTTGGTTTTCTTGTTTCAGCTAAAAGCAAACCCAGTGTTGTGTTAATTGGAATGGAAAGTGGAAAGCAGCTGATCATAATCACCTTAACCAGCATGCTGTTAAATTTCAGATACAGCTCCGTTGTCCATGGAAAGCTTAGTACTTCATCTCATATTTTCCTTACTTTTTTCCTTTTCTATTCTGTACTCGGGAATGTGATGAAGCATATGCTAATGGCTAATTGACCCCATCAAAACACAGTTGATAAAATGTAGGGCAGACCCTCGAGATCTGACTCTGCATATACATGTGCCCTAGGGTGTATTAATGGTGAGAAGCCTCCAGCTGAGTGTGTACATAAGTAGTTTCTCTTTATTGTTTCCATCCTTTGAGATGTTTCCACCTCAGGAATCCCCAGGGATCCCCTGCATTCTCTCACATTCACAGCTCTACAGAAGGTGATTTTTGCCCTACTGCATCTTTTAAGGCAAAACAATTAAATAGTGAAAAGGTGAAATAAAAAAATGTATTACACTATTCTCAAATAGCTGATTATTTCCTCCGAGATAACACAGAGCCATAGTTCACACCAGATCATGAAATCATTAGGATTTCATAAAATTAATGGAGTTATAACGTTCATGTATGTTATCCTTATTATATGTAACTTCTTTTCAGAGATTTCTTTCATCTTTCCCGTTTTCAATCTATTCAATACATTGCAGAGGTAAAAGCTTGTTTGCCTAAGTTGCCTATGATAGTCTGATCCCAGTACCTGAACAAAGACCACCATTTAAGCATTTTAGCCCTCTTCCCTCACCTACATTCTCCTTCAAATCCTTTTCTCTGTGTGACATATTTCACAAATTCTGTCCATTGTATAGTCTGATACAAAGTTCATTTAACTCCATCTCTACTCTGCTATTGTGTGTCAGGGCCATGATAAGAAAATAGATCTGACTTAGCTCGGCCAGCCTCACCTGGAACCTCCAGCTATGATGGATATATGATGTGCATTTAAGGTGATGCCTGAGATACATCAGATGTGCATCTGTCTCTAGTTCTCTCTCTGACCCTGTCTTCTGGACTTAGGTTGTAGTTTTATTTTCAGTCCTGTCTCTGATCCTTTCTCCTGCTGCTCCCATCTTGACCACTGGGATGGATCCCAGATCTTTCCTCTGATTCTTGCATCTGGGACTGTTGACTGCTCTACCTGCCACATACAGCTGCTGCGGTGTGGCTACCTGCTCAATGACCACACTGCCTGCTCTGAGGTGGTGTTCAACTCTAGCCCTAGTTCAACTCTAGACACATTCTCACTGCACTCTGACACAGCAATCCAAGAAATGAGCCTTCCAGGTGCCCATTGTTTCTTCTGAATCTTCATGGAGGTTGTAACACCACCCACCTTATTTCATCCAGCCCTTGTATTACAGCTGTTATCTCGTACTTGACTGTGATTTGGTGTTCCTTAGGTAGCACTGATTTTTTTAACTCCCATTTTAAATTTAATGGCAGCCTTTAACATTTAGTCTTTTATTAAGTTTTACCTTTTTAGGTAAAACTAAATACCTTTTGGATGCTATGGGTTTCTTTCTATGCTCAACAGCAGCAGGCATGCAACAAGAGGCTCTTCTCTCTTTCCTTTCTGCAGATGCTGGGGAAACAAGAAGAGAGCTGAGTCTTGTACCAAACTCTGTAGTTTAGCTGTTCGTTAGATCCAAAAGCTGATAGTAATTGCTTGTTATCTGCTTTACCTGGACCTTGTTTTCCTGACTTCCAAAGGATGCAGTCCTGCAAAGCATACGTGTCTCACTGATCTGTGCTCTGAGTCACATTCTAGAGAATCCTTCTGCAAGATCAGGATTCATCCCTTTCTGCTGCAGCATCCACAGGAATAAAAAGAAGATAGGTAGACAATCAGAAGAGGTAAATATTAAGGACTGTCACATCATTCATGTGTCACATCACTGTTCAGGTGTTGAGCTTTTAACTTACTTATTCTAGGAGAATTAATAAAACTTGTGTAAGAGCCTGGCATGGTTTAATTTGCCTTCTGCAATTCAGTCATTTTTGCCTTTCCCCATCTGTTCTGTTTTCTCCCTGTGACCATCATTGGGAGGTTTTATCCCTATTAGAGCAGGTTTGTCACTGAATTTCACCAAATTATAATAGCGTTAGCATCTCTTTGCCTCACCTGTAGGATGGCTGTCATGCTACTGAGGAATATCCAAAGTTTTCTGAAGTCCTTGAATTAATTTTGTTGTAAAATTGCAACCAGTTACTCTGTATTGCAGGTGATGGTTTCCTAGGATAACAAGGATTCTGTGGACGCATTTTATCTGTTTTCTTCTTTGCCTGTCTGTTGGCTCCTCGTAACCTTTCAGACCCACCACCCAACTCCAACCAAATCTGTAAAGTATGTATAGGCATTGAAGACATTTGGACAGTAAGTGTGTACATCGTGCTTGGCTGGTCAAGTTCAGCATGATGTCCTGGAATCTGCTCCAGGAGCCTGAGCCTAGTAACTTTGACTCCCATTGATAAAGGGATTTGGAGAATGGTAGAAGACATCGGGTTGCACTTTGCTGAAAAGGGATAAAGGGACAAATAATAGAAAATGAAGAGTCTTCAGGAAGTTCAGAAGGAAGTGTAAGGCAAAAAGCAATCTTAAACAGCAGAGGCATTGGGGTAAGTTGCTGAACTTGCTTCATACCTGCCATCTAAAGAGGTCCAGTTTGTGCTGCATGTGAACTGGAACTCCAACCCTCCTGTCAACCAGCCACAGAGAAGAAAGCACCAGATATGTATTTCTGTTCTTCCTCCTCAAATATCCCTGCCTGAGCTATTAACATACTCTTCTACCTTCCTGTCCAAACATGGTGAAGACAACATTCCCTAGCTTTACTAAGACAAAGGAAATGTTTACTCCTATGTTTCTAAGTAGAGGTTTAAAATAGGAACAAAACAAGGAACGTTCTGATGATCCCAGTATTTTTAAGTCAGTTGTTGGTATTCCTAAGTGAATTTGTTAAACATAGTAGGAATGATAGCATTATATCAACAACAGACCCTTACAAAGGTCTTGATGTGTATGTACATGCATGTAAGGTGAACGCATGCACATGTATGTAAATGCAGTACAACATTTTCATTCCACTTTACTTCCTTTTTCGTAGACCGCAAAGTGGACATTAAAACACTTCAGTTAAAAGAAGCTCTAAAGGAGCATCCTGTCTATGCATTTGAAGTGAATGAGTAAGTATATTCTGTAAAGCCAGTGATTTTTAGCCATTTTATAGTATGGTAGTTGAAAACACTGAGATTAAAATTTCTGTCACGAAGCGGTTCAGTCAATGGATCTTTTAAAAATAGGTCCATCTTTAACTGTCCCAATAAACTGACAGGAGATTTTTGATTTACTGAACACCAAAACAGGCAGGTTTGGTTTTCAGAGTACTTTCTGTGGATGCAAATAAGCCAGAAATAAAGAGAGAAAGAGGAGACAAAGAAAATAATGACAGAGATAACTATCATTTATGTAAGTACATAAAGAAGGAAGTCAAGGATGAAATCTGACAGAGTACACCATTAAAGTGTGTGTCAGTGACAAAAGGGGAGCAGAGTCTGATACCAGTGCCCATATTATTTGGGAATGAGGACAAAGCTGAGATCATTCAACTCTCTCAGTCGCTAGTACTTCAAGACCCCTTTGAAAGACAAAAGTTGAATATGAGGACTTTATAGAGTGTGTCCATTTCTAGACTGGCAAAGCAAACTTTAAATCAGTGCAAAATGTTTACAAAACTTGCAGCGTTTATGCTGTTTTCTACATCACTACATGAGATGTAGTTTCAGCTATCTTTGTGTTTTTGCCTTTCCACTAGAGTAACTAAGGGACATTTTACTCCTGTCCTATCTAGCTGACTCTGCTGCTCTTCTGTGTTTTAGTCTCCAAAACATCGTCACGTTGCATCCACTCACCTGCCCCATTTCTTTGAAATGCAAAACGTGCAACGCCTGTGCGTGTGCTCGTACGTGCAATATCCCTTGCTGTTTGAAAAACTTTGAATATTGTGTCTGAGAATACATCAGTCTCTGACACCCCATCATTTTACTTTGCCATGGAAACCGATGCTCTAAGTCTCACTGAATGCATAAGCCTATAAGCACGTAAAACGGAACCATGCACATCAACCTGATTCTGATATCCATTGTGCTTTGGGCTGTTCGGAGACCCCTAGTTCAGATCTAGATATTTGCATAAGAATTTTGATTCTGTGCTTGATGTCCTTGTGCCTTAGCAGAACGTTTTCCTATCTTAATAAACATATTACTCAACCCAGCTAACTGCTCCACGTGCAATGGTGTATAATGATGGGAACCCTTAGGTGGCAAGAAATAAACACGTTTTCTGTATCTCCTGTGGAAAGGTAATGACTGAATAATTAAAATTCCACTTAAAGTATTTTCTTATGAGGTCTATCTCATTATTTCCAGCAGTACTAGACACTTTTTACTTGCACTTAGTCCAAGTTTGTTCAGCCAGGATGTCTGCAAATGTGTTCTAAAACATTTTTACCTATATATTGTCTTCCACACTGAGGTTGTTAAATCTAGTTACACAAAGGCACAAGGAGCAAGTAAATAAAGTGTCTTAATTAGCAGGGTTTTTTATGTGCTACTACACAATAGGCATCACTGCTCTTGGAAAGTGAAGAAACCCAGCTAAGACAATGGGTAGCCATAAGACATCAAATGTCTTATGAAAAACATCTCATTCATAAAGAGTCTGTAATATGAAACAAGGAAATATTTTAAATTAAAGTAGATAATATTTGGGAGGGATAATGGTCCATGTAGTCAAAGCTTTCTTTAATCTTCTTAAATGTATCTTTAAGTGAGGGTTGTGTAGATATGGTGCTTAAGGATATAGTTTAATTAGTGTTGGGTTAATGGTTGGACTTGATGATCTTAAATGTCTGTTCCAATCTAAATGATTCTACGATCATATAGTGAAACCATTTTAGAAATATGTTTCATTTGAGAATTCATTAGAAAGCAAAATATTTTTCTGGGAAATAAAATTCAAGGAAGCAGTAGGGATTTCCCTTCTGGAAATTGAAAAGAGAATCTCTCAGGTTTAAAATGAGACCTATTGGGATCTATAGAACTTCAGATCAGGTATCAGACACCTATTTTGAATTGGTATTACTACATTTCAGTTCATCTCAGAACTGAACTGACCAAATATCTGTGTTTTTAGCACTGTAATTTTATTTTTAATAATTGTATTTTAATATTGAAAGTCAATACATTCAAGATGAAGACCCCCAAATTAGGCAGCTCACATTCAATTGGTCACAATGGGAAAGGATTTGGTGAGTATACTGCTTGCATTCAGTAACCTCGTAAAACTCTTCTGCTTAAGGATCTGCCTGACATTTGGAAAGATTTTTGAAGTTGTGCTACTGCTACAGCTAATTCAGATCTCCACATGAGTGAAATCACTTTCACTTGCATACAGCCCTTCTGTCTCTATCACATTTCCCTTGACTTTCTCTTGATTTTTCCCTTTTTTTTTCTGACAGAGATCTAGTTAGCATAACCACAGAAGATTTTATCCTTCCAACATTGCTCAGCCCAAACTCGCACTAGATATTTTAAAGACAGGATTGCATTTGCAACCTGCAGGCTAAACTTCCCATGCTTTGAACATTTCTTAAGAAATGTCTGGGCAAGCTTGGAGCTCTAGTCAAAACACTGTAGTTCCTGCTGACACGCATGTGGCTTTTCTTCTTGTGAAAACTAAACTGTAAGAACATTAGTGTGTTTAGTTAGGATGTGGCTACAGCACATACCTACACTTGAGGACAGTAAGTGTTTCTCTGGACAGTGTGTTACGCATCACCTCTAAAACTTAAATTTTAGAACAAGACAAGGGCATATAATATTTTGAACTTTCATTTAGAGGCACTTAAGAATGTCGAGGTATACAAATATCTAAACATTATTTACAGGCAACGTACAGTTTGAGCCATAAAGGACTGCTTGTATTGAGATATTGTAGTCAGATGAATTTTGCTTAACCTATCTGAAAGAAATAGGTTTAGGTTTAATAAAACCTGATTTATGTACGTGTTTGAGCCAACAAGCTGCAAAGGCTTTATCATTTTCAGGATGAAACAAGCAAAGTTCTGCAAGCAGCAGTTCCTATTTAGGGAAAAGCTGAACAGGTGTTTTTCTAACCACCCAGTAATGTTGTACCTGTTGTTGTATGAAAATCTCAAAAAGACAAAACCAAACCTGTTGAAATACCTTTAAGAAAAGAAATCCTTCTCCTGAGCTGGATTCCTGTGAGCTGCTGTACAAACACACAATTCAATTTGGAATTGATCTGGGAAGGGAACTCTGCACCTACAGACTTGTAGCTCTCTAAGAGTGGCACAGGAGTCTGCAGGGAAAATACAGGCTGAGCTTTTATTAGCTTTTCTCTCAGGGTCTTTATCAATGTCCCATGACTGGTAATGCTGCTTTCCACACGTGGATTCATCTTATGTCCAGGGCTATCTTCCTCTGCATTTTTCTCTGAAATTGTCTCCAAGTGCCTTTTGTCACGTCAGCTGTTACCCTCACAAGGATCTTCACACCTCCTTGAAACATTTCAGCTCTTTGCTAATCTTTCCTGGCTGCCTCTGGGGTTCCCCATAGCTGAAGATTTTGCTAAGGTCTGTTGGTGTTTTGTCAATAGAGGACGGCACACTAGATTTTAAACTTTCTAAGAGAGAACAAACAGACCTTTCTATCTGTCTGTGAAGTGCCACGGAAATTGGAGAGACCGTACGTTTTTTGTGCTGATAATCTTTACTCTGAATTACAGAGATTTTATGAACGGTCGTATATTCTAAATAGAGTCTGTGATATATAAAGCCATACATAACATTCCATTAAAGAGGTTCCAAAAGTTCTCACAGTATCAAGGAACGAGCATGAAAAATGTAGACACCTTTATGGAGTAGTTATATTAGCTCGTTGCTGGAATAGGGCCATGAAAAGTGGGAAACATTGCTGTGCATCTACACTTTATCTAAATTGCTATACAGCTTGCAAATATTTTTGTATTCCATTTTTAGACAACTTACAAACGAAAATATTTGTGCTGGTTTTGGCCTCCTTAGCACTTTGTTTAAATATTTGAAAACCGAAATAATTTGTTAGAATACAGTATTTTATCTCCAGCACACGCAAAGAATACTAAAAGGTTTCCAGCTCCTCGCAGTGGGATACTAATTAGTTTTTAAATGTTGCCGTTAAGAATTTACATTGGCAAACGCAACCAAAGATGTCAGCACAAACACTGTACATTGTACAGCTAGGACTTTAAAAATTTTAAAAACTTTACATTTTGCTATTCTGTGAACTGAATTCTATAGCGCGAGAGCGAAGGCGTTTTTCACACGGCGAACAAGGAGCCTATAGCAGGATATTGATAGAAGTGTTGGCCTAAATGGAGATGCTATTCTGAGTCATGACAGCTGGAGAAATATGAGTGTGAGAACAATGTGAGAACTTTGTTTATATGAGTATAAATACAATAATTAGAAAAGAGTAGTAGCATTTCTGGTTTTCTCTTGTTTAAGGGCTTGCCTTATCACTAAAGAAAGCGCACCTACTGAGTCTCTGTTTTCATTGGTTTGGTGGGCACTGAAGCCCAAAGCTGACCAGGACTGTACTTTGAGGGCATTTCAGAGCATCAAAAAGGGCCAAATGGGATTTCAGTGAAGGTATTCGGTATCACCATGCATTCTGATTCATTTGTCTTATTGCCTGTTCTACTCAATACAGAAAAATGAGCTCTGTTGTAATAAAAATCTTCCTTTATATTTTCTGTCAAAAACATCAAAGACCTTCTCTGTAAAACTGAGAGAATTTAGGAGTAATATGAGTCATCTACATTTTGGTTTTATTATTAATGTTGAATTTGGAAGCACTGAAACACAACGGGTTTGGAAACGAAATCAGAAACCTTTCTAATACTTTATTTGTGTTTTGGTTATATTAATTTGCTTCTTTCCTCCTTCAGCAGCAAACGTCTGGTTTCTGGGAAAAAAAGTAGAAATTTCAGATGCAACAAGAAACTGAGTGTATTAGTTCAATTGTAACAGGTCAGTAGATCTGCTCATCCTTACTCTATAGATG
This sequence comes from Upupa epops, assembly GCA_013397515.1. NCBI lineage: Eukaryota > Metazoa > Chordata > Aves > Bucerotiformes > Upupidae > Upupa > Upupa epops. The sequence continues at coordinate 572,319 of VZRI01006118.1, forward strand.
CAGTTTTATTTTTAATAGGAATTAATAGTGTCTTTTCAGTGTCTCGGTTGCTTCTCTTTTGGCTTCCTAAAATAAGCATTTTTTTAAAGACCTGTGTTCCTACAAGTCTCTCCCCAGTAAATTTTGAACCCTTCAGTCAGTTTCGATCTAATTTGTCAGGAGTATGTTTAGAACAGGACACTGTATTTTGCCAAGCTATTGAAATTGAATCACTGTAGGAGGGAGAGGCACAATTTAGTGCCTTTTCCAAGAGGAGACATGAGTATTCCATTTTCAAGAGGTAGAAGCTGTCTGGTGAAACAATAACAAGTATTGGTGTATATGTAGGAAATGAATATAATTGCCGACATGGTTCCAGTTAACATCGCTCTACCTGGTCTGTTTCCCATTTAGTTCATAGTAAACCTCCAGAGGCTCTTACAGAGTAGACATTTAGCTCACCATCCAACTCAGTATTTTGTGAACCAACAGGGAGAAGTGAGAAATGAAGAGTCTCTTGAATGGATTTTGTAGACACTAACCTGCTGTAATAGAACAGGTTTCCTTGCTACAAGGTACCCTGATTTTATGGCAGTGAAACAAGCTGCTCTATGATCAGCAAATCAAATAATTGTATATTGGATAAATAAATTTACAAAGGTAATGAATCTCTAAAAGTACATATATATATGACTATTAAAAATAAATCACTCTCTTCAGGTTGATTACTGCTCCTGTATAAACCAATGGAACCACTCCCCTAGAAATCCAAGGGTGTGGAAGTAGGCTCTCAGGATTTGTCATTAAGTGTTACATGCACCATGTCTGTGACAGGACGTTATGTTTTAACCTTAAGGTGGCTTGCTGAGGATGAAGTGCTGATGATGGTTGCAATGTAGTGCAACTTTCTCCATAGCTGCTTGATTTCTTCTTCTTTCTGAGTGTGCTGCTTCTCCAAACGCATGCTGATTAGATTTACTTATATTTTACAATTCTGAAGGTATTGGAACTACTGGGAAGAAATGTCAAAACAATGCATTAAAAATATCACAGTAAATTAAACACGTCTAATGGGAACACTGCATTCCTATCCTGTTAGAGATGCTCAGAAACCCTGAATGTCTGAAATCTAGAAAACAGAAATGTAAGTGTGTGACGTGGCCCTGTGGATCTGAGCATTCATAGAGGTGCTGCATCCAAGTAGCAACATACTGAAAGCTTTCAGTAATAATCTGTAGGCACATGAAACTCAGCTCTTTGATCAAACCCATCAATACATATTAATTTGATTAATGTTCCAACATATTAGACATTCTCAAAATAATTTTCCAAAACCTCTTCAGCCTTACCATGGATTGCTTCCTTTTTCTGTAAAGCCATATCGGAGAGGAATAAAGAATTTGCTCCTCAGGAGTGCACCCTATGTCAGTAAGCCTGCCACTGGCATTTGATTGTAAAATCTTGTAGCTGAGCCAGATCCTCAGCTGAGAACCTTTAGATCCAAAGGGTCTCTGAAGCAAGGCTGTTATCAGCAGGCTTAGGCAGTTCGGTGCTAAGCTCAATGACTTTTTTGCAGTGTTCTTATACCATTCTTAGCCATCCAACTGCATTTTCAATGCTCCGTGTATGAATGACTTTACTTCCAAAAGCCCCAAACCAATTATATTAGAAAATGCACAATAAATAGAAATGGGGTTTGCTATACATGCACTAGCTGAGGTTTGTTTGCTAGGCTGTGGCTCAGGAAGGGTTTAGGCTACGGATAAGTAAAAAACAGACTTGCACATCACATCTGTCATCAGACTATAAATATTGTATATAGGGCATCCCTTCATTTAATCAAAGGCTCCACCTTTAGCACCTCTGAAATTTAAAATTTGTATGAAGATCTGAACTTTAGACCTGCTTCACCCTCAAGGCACTACCATTTTCTGTTTTAAATAATTATAAGAATGACACGAGTCTCTGTGCTGAAGAAACCCAGTCTGGCTGTCTTTTTAATAAGTTTGATGTTTACTCACACTGCTCTGTGAAATGAGCAATGCTGGCCATTATTACACAGGTGCCGAGACTCTGGGGGCTACTTTGACACAAAAATATAATAAGTGCATTGTAATGGACCTTTGCTGGCAATTTCACTTTCATCTACATTACACGTCATCAGAGGGAGAGCTGGTGTGACGTGTGGATGGGAGCAGGGTGAGCAATGGAACAGAGTCAATGTCTCCTGAAAGTGATTCTTTTGCTCACACTGCTAACCACACACACTGGAGTGGATTTGAAATTGTATCCCTGGAGCACACAGTTCACTTACTCCCTATCAGTATTCATTACACTGAGTCACTTCGTTGTGATCTATTATGTGATTTGTTTCATTATTATGTCTTTCATTAGTATTGTGTAATACTAGCTCTCTTTGATGCCACTTCTGATTTATCAAGTGTAAATAATGCCTTCCTAATCTGTTTTTCATTACTAACAGTGAATACCCTCCTTCAGCAGCTTCCTTCCATACTTGGAAATTATTTTCTCTACCTGTAGGAGTGTACAAATCACATTTCTGATTTGCTTCCCTGAGCCTAGAGCTATGTAAACGCTTTAACCCTTTCACTAACAGGACCACCATAGCAGAGGGCTTCATTTCTAGGAGATCCTGCTCTATCGGGGGTTTGGACTAGGTGATCTTCAGAGGTCCCTTCCAACCCCTAACAATTTTGTGACTTCAGGCAGATCATATAAAATCATACAATGATCTGGCTTAGAAGAGATCTTAAGGATCATCTAATTCCAACCCCCCTACCACAGGCAGTGTGACCTCCCACTACATCAAGTTGCTCAAAGCCCCACGCAACCTGACCTTAAAAACTTCCAGTGATGAGCATTCATCACGTTCATAGTGAGGGCCTTCTTCCTAATTTTGAATCTGAATCTACCCTCTGTCAGTCTGAAGCCATTATCCCTCATCTTACCTTTGATATGAAAAGATGAATCACAGAATCATTCAGGTTGCAAAAGACCTTTAAGATCATCAAGTCCTGTAAGAGTTCCTTTCTCAGGTCTTGCTTGGAATACGTGCCAGTTGGCATATTTAGCTGTGACTACTGCCAAATTCCAAACTTGCCTCCTCCACATGGCACCCAGTGATGTCTGCTGCGTTTGGCATGGAAGTCACTTAATCTCTGTTCCTTGCAAATAGGACAGTTTTTAGATAATGTGCTGGCCAAAGATTCTGCATTACAGAGGTACCACCTCATGTGTGCTCTGCTGCTGCTGCGCAGCAAGGCACTCCTTTGCTTTGTTGCTCCCAGCACCCTACCCTACCTATGGAGACACAGGACAGATACTGGTGTCGCTCACACCTCCATGGGGAACAGAGATGTCTCATGGAAAATAGACTGCCCGGGTCAACAAGGAACCCAAGTACTTGGCACTCATGCCAACCTTGGAAGGAGCAGTGAGATAATTCACTGGAAAACATGAGCCTGTAGTGGAGAGAAGGGTTTGTTTTCTGCTGCCTCTCACTGCTGTATTCTGTCCTTAAAGATCTGTGCAGGACAGTGGATAGAGGACTTCGCTGTTTTAAAAAATAGTTGTTATTACTGTTATCATTATTATTCACATTATTATTATTATTAATTATGCACTGCAGAGAAAGCCTGGAGCATTGTGCTAAAATACAGACCCTGGAGACCGTAACATAGACACTTTGACATAACAGAGTCTGAAAGTGTCCATTAAGGTTCCAGTATTAGTTAACTCTTATCTTTTTCCCTTATCCTCTTCTCCCAGTATGCTTTTACACATATTATTATGTTGATCTAGGTGACATACTTCTGCCCATTTAAGCTCTTAAGTATCTCCGTTTCTTTTGCTGATGATGCTAAGGATTTGGAAAAAGATCACCGTGTTCTGACTGGCTCATTGGACCATTTAATATTCTCCCAGCAACTCCAAGTACTGCTTTGCTGAAACTCATCATACAAAAGAAAATATTCCCTCCTCTTAAGTACATCTGAGCAGTTATATTGCATCTATCCATCCTGTAGTTTGTCAGTTGTGGAAATGGAATGAGAATAAGAAGAAAGGATGTACCAAGTGCTCCCTTGAGTTCCTTTAGAAGTTTTGGGTGATTTACCATCTAGTCCAGGTGGGTTGTTAGTATTTAGAAACCTACTTGCAAATATAAACATATTCTGCTCACACATCAATTTTAAAATGGTCCCTTGGACTTCTCCATGAAAAAAAAAAAGCAGTAGTCTGGAAAAGTCCATAAACTCCTCCATCCTGAGTTCCTGCTTGCTTTACGAGTCTTTGCTTGGCTTGAATTAAAGCCGTGAAGCAAGAAGGAAAATTAACCTTTTCCTTTTCTTCTTCAAACCTTTGGAAATTCTTAACAGTGTCATTAGGCATTCCATACATGATTTTTGTTATTTTTCATAAAACATGAGGCACTTGTGTGGTGGCTGATTTCTGCGAGAAGAACGGCAGTGAAGAGTTGTCAGCACTGTATAAAGACAGGTCGCTTCCTGTGATGCCTTCCCATACATCTGTGTCTTCTGCTCTCCTGATTCACAATAGATTTATGTCATCATTAACACATACTGTGAAAACACATGAAAGGCAACTGACATCCATTTCTAAACAATAACTGTCAATTTAAGAAGCCTTGAGTCACATCTTTCAAAAATTTTTAAGACAGAAATCATTTCTTCTTTTGTAGACAATCGTAAAATCCATATGCTGTTCATCAAAGCAGGACTGTTCTCACTCATTCTGGCTGTTTAAATACATAAATAAATAGCTTTATTTATGAATTATTTAGTCACTTATTAATTGATCTACCTTTTTATCTATTTATTTAGTTGAATGTATGTTTCTGTTTTTAATGTTTAATGCAAATTTAATAAAAGAAAGAACAGCCCAAATCCACTAATAAATATGCCTACAATCAAAGTATATGCCTGAACTGTAGCATAAAACCCAGTCCCACTAAATCTCATTGATAGGCTACTTTGAGGTAGGTGGGTGCCTAAGCACCTGGCTACGTGGCATCTCCTCCTTTCCAGATCTCAGGTGGTGGGTATTGGCGTTTTCACAAGAACCTTCCCACACCACAGAAGAGATCCAGGCGTGCAAAATCCACACATCAGCATCAGGAGGCTACAAGGCAGGGTAATTCCTAAAACCAGGAAACATTCTAGTGTGGAAGTGGGATAACGCATGGAGACGCTCAATTCCTGCTGCTGTTTCCAATTCTAAAGGCAAGATTATCATTCAAAACTACATGGGATTTCAATATTGATTTTCTAAACAGCCTTTCAATTTGCCAATGTATTTCTGAATTGCGCTTGGGTTAATTTGCTTCAGTGTGTAACTACTAACCGCACAAGAGTACGATCACAGCTTCCATGGACACCTGTGTGTATGTTGTGAACATGCACCTCTTGAAATCTTCTAAAACTTGTGAGCATTTTGTAGAATAACTCTCACTTGCTGCCAGTAGAAAGGAAGGCAATGAAGCAGGGAGGCATGGAGGGAGAAAGGGAAATCTGCTATCAGACTTACCAGATCTTCTAGAAGAGGTCACCAAAGGACTCCTTATGCCTGGGAAAAACATCTTTGTTGGGAATTTGAAGAAATAAAACATGGTTTTGAGTAAAGAGGACGAGAAAGATATTGCCTGGACATTTAGGTCTGAGTTTGTAACAGTCCATAATGAAAAAACCCACACACGAAGTATTCTTAAAGTAGACAAAGGTGACACGATGCTGTAAAGGGCAAACAAGGAAAAGGGAGTTGTAATTCAGACAAAACAAAAGCAGTAATTATGATACCCATAAAAATGTTTTCTTTAAAGAAAAGCAGAGAAAAAACGAAGCCTAGAGTGAAATCTCCTTCAGATGAAAAACCAGCTTTACATGAGAAATGAATGTCTGTAGTTGGTTTATGAAATATGTATTGAAGTCTGTGATCGCATTTTTGCCCTTCAATTTTATTTTATAATTAATAATTCCTGAGGTTTAGTAACAACAGTGGCTTGCTGAATGCATGCTGGTTTGTATGCCATGTGTACACAAACTCTTCAGGCCCTGACACAGCTCTGCAGAAGCTGTGCCAGACTATAAGAAATCTGGTTCTATTTCTTGGAAGCAATTTATTCAGCATTCAGATATTATTTGAGATCCCTTCCATTTGTTATCTTCAAGGTGAGAAAACAAAACTAGAAGACATTTCTCTGGAAGAGTAAAACAGCCTTAAATGTAAATGTAAATGTTCATCTATTGCGCTGCCTTCATTTAACAGACAGCTATTGTTAACCTAAAAATGAGTGGGAAAGAATATTGTTCCCATCACAAATAGAACAGTAGCTGAATCCAAGAAGAGAAAACCAAACCAACCAACCAACCAACCACAGGAAACAAAAAAGAACAAAGGAACCAGAAAAATATACCAGAAGAAAGGGTAAAACTCCCCACCACCACAGATTTGGGTAGCTGTGATCATGACTGACATGAAGATGTGGTGCTGAGAATCAGGGTTTAGTGGTGACTTGGGAGTGTGGGTTTAACAGTTGGACTTGATGATCTAAAAGGTTTCTTCCAACCTGCAAAATGTCTGGCAAATTGGACATCTTTCAGATTTCCAGATCTGATCTAAAGCCTGCTGTGGTGAACTGCAGTCTCAATGTGTGATGGATCGATTCCTTCAGTCAGATCCTATCCCTGAGAGAATTGGCCGAAGACAAATATACCAGAAAATGTGTCCCATGCCTGTGTCCAGCCTCAGCCATTTAGATTAAGAATTGCAGCTCTAGGAGCACAGCTGCTCCTCCTCTCCATTGTCTATCCCACTAAAACCTCCATTATTCATTGACAGCATCTTTCAGACCTGCACGTGTCAAAGGCACTCAAAGTAACTTAAAGTGCGCATTAACCATTTTATTAAAGATGTAGCTATAAATAGAGCATCACTGGAAACTTGTTGGCATATACAAGCCTCCAACTTGCAACTAAATGAGCTTCATTATGAGGCACCTCTGCTGACAAGGTAATCTTAAGTGAATATATTCTATTACAAATATAGGTGGTGACAACTATTAAAAGGTATCTTGAGAAAGAAGCAATTTGCATTAGAAGTTGAAGGCAATAAAGATCATAGGCTTGTAATGAGAACAAAATTAACACGGGGTTACCAAAAGGAATAGAAACAAAAGCACCACCACACCACGGTACCAGAGCTGGCAGATCTAAGTGTGTATTAGCGAGGAGCCCTTACGTGATGGCGTAATTACTGACTCTTGTAACACGCAATAACACGCAGAAATAACAAGCCAAATTAGCCTTCCACACACTCTTCACCCTTCAAAGTTCAACTTTTACGTGCTCTGAATACCACAGTGATAACCACCATGGTCTTCTTATTGAAATCCGGGGTATGTATCAGCAAAAGCTCGTTTCCAAAAAGCAACTTCATAGTCTACCACTGACGAGATTTCTTCCCCATAACCCAAGATTCCTCTTTAATTAATGAAGTTGAAGGGACTACACTGAGCCTCCTAACGTAGCAGTGTCCCATCACGGTTCCACTGCCATTTCCATTAAGGTATCCCAGGGATCTGAACTATTTTAAGGAAGGAGATGGAATGCTTATTAAAAATATTTTTTTAAAAAATCACTTAAAAAAACTCGAAAGGGTCAAGTGGGTACTTGTCCCAAACATCTGGAAATACAGAAGGACAGAGAAAGACAGAAGGGCCACAGGGACGACTACTACGCTTCCCCGCGAAGTCGAAAAGTGCTGCCGGGACCACCTCTGCCACTGAAATACTGTGGCGAGCTCCGGGGCAGCTGGAGCTGCAGGGAACGGCGGGCGGTGTGTAGGGGGGGTGTGGGGGACGGCATCGTGATGTTTCCTGGTAAATTTTCTGTATAAAAACGCGATTCTCCCGGGTAGTGGAATAAACCGGTGCGTCCTCACCTTCCCCCGAACGCCTCTTCGGGACCGTGAGTCACGACCGACACCTGACAGCCGCGTTTCGCTAAGTTTGGGGAATCACGGCACCGCTTCCTACGGGACGGGCGGTGCCTCTGCGGGCTCGCATCACCGGGTCGGTGCCAGCGCACCGCCACAGCGCTGGGACGGCTGCCGGCTCCGCTCCGAGAATCCCCCCCGGGGAGGTGGGGGGAGCCGCCGCCCCATCCGTACCCACCCGCGGGGAAGACTCACTCGAGAACACCGCGGGGCGGCGGGTCCCGGGGTGGCGCCGGCCACGCTCGCCTCCCCCATAGAGCCGCTCAGCGCTCCGCGGAGTCACCGCACCCCCGGGGCAGTACCGGACACCCACCCGCCTCAGCTCCTCCCGGCGTCCGATCGCCCCTTCCCCCGCCCCTGCGCCAGTGCCGGTGCCGGTGTCGGGCGGGGGGCGGCGGCAGCGAGGGAAGAGGGATGAGGTCATCCCTTCCCGGCGTCAGTCAGCCGGGTGGTGGCTGCGGCGGCGGGTGCGGGAGAAGGCGGGCGGGGAGGCGAGTGCGGGATGCGCCGCTCCTGGCAGCGCTGTCCTGCGAGATCCCGGATCGGGCGAAGCGCGGCGGTGGCAGCGGCGGCCCCGGTATCGCCGGTACCGGCGGTCCCGGGTCGGTCAGGCTGAGCGCGGGCTCCCGCAGCTGCTCCCCGCAGCGGTTCCCGCAGCGGCTGCCCGCAGGCAGG